>JAASGD010000171.1:0-33449 GCA_023334115.1 Globisporangium megalacanthum
GTTGCGCGCACTTAAGCGGCCACTTGCGCTACGTTCAAACCGTCTCAATTGCGAAAGCTCCAGCTGGAGCACAATCATCATTCGCCAGGAGGCGTCAGATCTCATCAAGCGTGCAGCAGTCGCTGAAAGCAAGTCAGCGAGCACCAGTCCAAGTTTTCCATTCTCGTGACCGAACGCTGCGATGGCATTGCGACAGCGCGTGCGCGAAGCGAAGGCGTCCGCGTCGCAGCATTTCCGCAAGCCGCAACCCGATGAACTGACGTTTTGGTGCGTCCCGCTGCGTGTGCACACGCGCAAACGCGCAGTCTCTCACTCATTCGTGCCGTCCACCCTTGCTCACGCTCGCTTTCGTCCGCCATGGTGCCCACGTGGGTGGCTAACCGCAGGCTCTGTGAGGGCATGAAGAAGCGCAGCGTGCGCGGCAAGAAGAGCGCCTCTCTCGAAGCGGCGCTGCACGATTGGGACATGCTGGCGATCCTCGAGAGCCCCGACGTGCACTTTCTGAACGAAGCAACAGGCGTTGGTACGCGCTTGCATTCGCTGCCAGATGTGTGGACAGTGGGTGACGCACATGAGCGCACTACTCACTGCGTATGCGTGTGGCGTGACGGTGGGTGGGCGGACAGTGGTGTCGAGAGACGACGAGATGGGCAACTGCATCTCCGACCGCGACGTCGTGCGCATCTGCTCGAGCGAGGAGCTTGGCGAACTGCTGAGCAAGTTCTCGACGCGGGACCCTGAGGTGGACGCTGAGCTCATGAGTGCGCACAAGAACTCGTCGATCGGCGCAGCACTGTGCGTGGGGAACTGTCGCTGGTTGGCTCGTGGACGAGTCCGCAGAGCGCTCAATACTCACGCCGCCTCACTGCCACGTGTTGTAGCTCCAAGCTGCGGAAGATCGGGAACGCAAGCGCACCGATGAAGATGATCCACAAGACGTTTGACGACCGTCCGAGTCCGCACAGTGACGACGCTGAGCTCCTCGAAAGGTATGTGCTTCAAACGTAGCGTATCGTTGTGATGAACTGAACGAAGCGTGGCTGACGTCGCTCCCCCCATGTACGCTTCTTGTAGCAGGTTCCCGGACCTTGACCCGGTGTTTGAAGACAGCGACGTGGAGGAGCTGCCGGACGACACGCAGCCCAAGTGCGACATGTGCGACGTTTCGTGGCCAGACGACGCGACAGGGAAGATGCACCGGCTCAAGCAGTTTGGCATCGTCACGCACCAGGGCTGTGCGCAGTTTGCAGCCGACGTGCTCGCGAAGCGGCCGGACATCACGTCGCGCGAGCAGATTGTCGGCGTCGCGAACCTCTCCGAGGTGAACCAGCCAGGGACGTTCCACGTCACGGTGCACCGCGCAATGGACTTGCCAGGTGTCCAGCTGCTAGGCACACAAGCGCCGTACGCGAAGCTGTCGCTACTGCCGTGGAAAGAGCCATTCCAGACGAAGCCGTCAGAGAACGGCGGCCGGAACCCGCAGTGGACGAGCGCGCACGAGAACGCGATGCAGTTCTCGCACATGTACAACAGCGCCATCACGCCGATCCCGCTGCTGGAAGTCGAGATCTGGAAATCCAACTACATCTCGGACGACCTCGTCGCGTTGGCGCTCGTGGACATGACGCCGCTGCTGCGGTACCCGCAGGTCGAAGCCAGGCGGTGGTTCACGCTCTCGTCGCGCGCGCAGGCACCGATTGCGATGATGAATCAGACGACCGGACAACCGAAAGTACTGCTCTCGATCAAGTTTGTGCCGCTCGAGGGCAAGTACACGGGCGGGAACGAGCACAAGTTTCGCGTGCACCAGTTCAAGTCGATTGGGCTTGCGATTCCCAACTGCGCAGTGTGTACGTGCTGGTTTGGTGGTGGAGGGGGTTGGTTGGCAGCGAGAGATCTCTTGGACAAGCTGACGCCCGCCTTCGTCGTCGGGCCCTTGTGTGTGTGTGAACGACAGGCGACCGCGTGATTGTGAACGTCATTAAGGGAGCGTGGGGGTACCGCTGCGAGCACTGCAGCATTGACGTCCACAAAGCCTGCATCATGAAGGCGATGACGCGGTGCGAGTGCAAGCGCGCAGCTGATCCGGACGACGGCGACGAGACAGATCCACTTACAAGCGACACGGCCATAGCCCGTCGCCAGCCGCCTGCACGGGTCCAGCGCAACGGCGTGTCGTTCAAGTTGCTGAATAGCAGCGTCTCGCGTCTCGTGGGCGAGCTCTTTGTGAACTTTCAAGGCCTGCATCTGTGCACGAAACAGTGTCAGCAAGACCGGAACTTCCACGCGAAGAATATCTTCGAGGGCGACACATACTGCCGGCTGGTCTTTGAAGACACGGTTCACGAGACAAGCCCAGTGCTCAAGAGCGCCGACCCAATGTACCACGAGAAGGTGTGTTTCAAGAGCCGGTACCGCAACTCGGCGTTCCGTATCGAGGTCATCGACTTCAACTCGGACGCGTGCATTGGCGAGATGTCGATCACGCTCTTCCAGCTGCTGCAACAAGACGCTGACCGCTTCGTCCGGTCGGACCCGTTGCTGGCCAAGCTGCGCGAGCCACTGCGGCGTCTCACGTTCGTAGACGACGACGTGACGAATGCCATGAGCGACGCAGCTATCGACGAGCGCGACAGTGAACTGAATGAGCGCGATCGCGACCGGTACGTTTTGACTGCACCCGTTGCGAACGGCAAGAGCAGCGGGTCCGACAAGAAGAAGATCGGGTTTGCGCTGCTGAGTGTCGAGTACGTCGAAGCGAAAGAGGACCTGCTGCGCTTCCGCTTGAACGAAGACGAAGTCCTCCTCGAGCCCGAGCAGAAAGAGGTGACAGTCGAGTCGCTTCGCAACACTGTCGACCGCTTTGGTCGTGTGCTCCGGATCTTCCAGTGGCTCGACATGGCGTACGCCGACATCATCATGTGGAAGGACAAGAAGCAGTCGGCGATCTGTCTCGCGGTCTTTGTCTTCTGCTGCGTATTCGTGAACCTCGAGTACATCGGCGCGTACGTCCTCTTTGGTGTGCTGCTGTACATGATGTACCAGCTACACCTGCGTCTTGAAGGGGCCTTCGTGAAGCGCTGGGTGGGTTTCAAGGACTACGAGATCGAGCAGACGGAGCAGCTCAAGGTGCATCGCCCGCTCGCAGAGCTCCGTGTCGCTGTCCACGAGGCGACTCTGTCAGCAAAGACGGACGAGCTCCTGCGGCAGTCGCAGTCCGAAGTGAAAGAGTTTGCGTTCGCGAAGCTGGGCTTCTACGTCCGGATCAAGTACCTCCCGAACGACAGGAAGCGCTCCGAGATTGGCGGCGGCACGCGGTTCCTCCCGTCTGGGTACAACGAGGCGATTGTCGCGTGGACGCATGCGGTCGACAAGTCGCGCCATCCAGTGTGGCGCAACGCAGCAGCGCTCGAGAGTGCAGCAGCACACCCGACCGCGTCCACGTTCGCACCACAGTTTATCTCGAAGCAGCGCAAGGAGTTCCCGCTCCGCAACGTCAACGTTTCGTGGCGCCACAACCGGACGACGTGCGAGTGCACGCGCTGTGTCGCTGCGCACCAGAGTCAGCAGACAGCGCCAGAGGACGCGAAGACTGGAAGCCCTCGCTCGAGCGCGTTCTCGGACGCGTGCGGGATTGACCACCATGCGTTCTTTTTCCGCATCCCACAGGCGCGTCGAAAGAACTTTGCTGGACGGGACGATCTTGCGTCCTGGCGGTTGTTCCCAGGCATCCTCCAGTTCGAGCTGTGCATCTCGCTGAACGGCGACGCGAAGGAGACGCCAGACTTGGTCGTCGCAACCGGTTCGATCCCACTGAAAGACGTTAGCGCGCGAGCGGACGCGAACCAAGAGCTGTCGCTCCCGCTGTCCGTGTCGCTGTCGGCGTCCGGGAGTCGATCTGGCAACAGCTCTCCCACTGCAGGAGGCAACACTGATGACGCTGCGCCGCCCGCAAACACGAGCGACGCCGACCAGCTGCGCGTCCGCGTCGCCTTCGAAGTCCCTTCCACGCGCGCACCCGACCAACGGCTTCGACGAGGCTCGACAGACGACAGCTGCGCAGTCGCGACTGCAATCTCGCTGGTGCAGAGCCGCAAGCCACTGAGCGCGTCTCGCGCCGAGCGGAACGTGTCGGACCTCGTGTGCGAGCGGCTAGTCGAGAAAGAATCAAGCGCGGTGCTCGGCGGTCACTTTCTGGACGCGTTCTGGAAGATCAAAGACACGCTGCGGAACGTACAGAACGAGATCAGCACCGCGTGCGACACTGTCGCAGGCGTTGAGAACCTGCTCAACTGGACGCACCCGTGGAAGACTGGCACCGCATTCGCTGCTGTGCTCGTCGCGACAGTCGTGTGCTCGTTCGTCCCAGGCCGCTGGCTCGTGCTTGCGTTCGGGCTCTCGGAGTTTAGCGCTGGCTACATCGAAGACTTGCCGCCAAGTAACCACGCGCGCAACGTCTTCTGGAACTTCCTGTCGTCCGTGCCGACAGACCAGGACCTCCTCGAAGTGTACGAGTCGGAGCGTGAGGCGTACATGACGCAGCAACAAGCGGCGCGAGAGCGAGAGGAAGCCGAGACGCACCGGCTCCGTCACCACGCGTTGTGGACCGGCACCGTGCTCTCGAAAGGGGAGAGCGAGCGCAGCTACAAGGTGCGGCTGCGTTGCGTGTCTGGTGTTGTCGTTGCTGTCGCAACAGGGGGAACGTAAGTAACACTGTCGTGCGTGCGTGCTGTCAGACGTACTTTATGGCGTACCGTCCGTACCGGTTCGTGCTCTGGAAGAGCGCAGAAGACGCCGACAGTGGCGCCCAGCCGCACCTTCAGCTGATCGTACGTACTATCCTCTCAAGAGCACCCTGGGTCGATTGCCGTGACGTGCTGCCTTGGTTGAGACTGACTCCAATGTCGTTGTTGTGTGTCGGTCGCGCAGTTTGAACGCGCCGAAGCGCTCGTGAGCAAGATCGACGACAGCTCGTTTGTCTTCCACGTGTTTGGTGTGACAGGCAGCGGCCACGAAGGTTCGTTGGGTCGGTTCCCTGTGCCGTTTGCTGGCTGAGTCGTCGCCTGCTTCCGTGCTGCTTGAGCTGACGTGGTGATGCGTCTTGCCTCTCGCTTGGTCTTGCTTCTCTCACTTGCTTGTTCCAGAGAAGCGGTCGTTCTCGTTCGAGACGTACGAGAAGAAGGAGCAGCTCCAGCAGATCGTGCAGTGCAGTTGCGAGGAGTAGACCAAGTGGTTTGGGATCGATTGTGTGAAGAGATTCGCTCAGGGGCGTGGGGCCTTGAAACCACACGGGGCTTGCTCTTCGAATGCTCCGCACTCGGGCTGGCAGTGATCCGTCAGTCGGGCTGTCGCTGTCGCTGTCGCTGTCGCTGTCGCTGATCACCTGCTGCGGCTACTCTGCTGGATGGAGACTCACGCTGCTCAACGCCGCTTCCACAGCCGCAACACTTGCGTCGCTTCCGCCTTCAACCACCAATGACCGGCTCGCGAGTCGCTCGAGCGCCACGTCAATCTGGCGGATCACGTGGTCGATGATCTTCATCCGACTCACGCAGTAGACGAGCGCATTCCGACGCCGGTCAGGTGTCGCGTCCCGTTCCAGCTCCTGCTCTGCGTCCTGGATCGACACGCCAAAGGTCCCAACCGCTTCAGCCAGGACGCCTCGCAGCCACTCGTACCCGGCACGTGCGCCAGCTCCCTCCGCCTCGACAGCGCTCGACGACTCGGCGCTGTTGTCTGCGAGCGAGTCAGTCGCGCTGGAGGCAAGCGAGAGGTCGAACGTGCCAAGCACAGCGACTGGGAAGAGGTCGTCGAGAGAGCTCCGGCGGTCCAGCTGCAGGCGCCGAAGAAACGGAAACTTCTTGCCCACCGCACTGTGCTTTGGGAGCTCAATGTCGACGTAGTCCCACTCGTTGTCCGGGAGCGCAAAGCCGTAGTCGAGCAGCAAGTGGAAGTTCGCACGGCGGCCGTAGCTGTTGAAGACCTCGGCTCCAGCCGTGTACGCGTTCGCAGCCGACGGGAAGAGCCGGAAGACGCCGTTCTGTTCTACGTCAAAGTCGTACTTGGTCGCGACGTTCGCGTGGTTGAGGCAGTCGGCGAACGGCACAAGTGCAGTCCACGGCAAGCGCCGCCCGAACGTCCGCGCTTGGATCGTCTTCCACGCGAACGCAAACTTCTCCCGCGTGTACTGCGCTCTCGGGAACTCGCCCTGTGGACGCACTCACAGTCCTGTGCGTCAGTGATCAGCTCGGATAGGGCCCTTCCAGACTCCAGACCTGCTGCAGTTGGAGCGCACCGGGTGGCTCTTGCCGAGTGCTGTAAACACACTGTCGTATGCTGCGTCGATCTCGCTCTGGCGCCGTCTCGCAGCGTCCACGAGTCGTCTGATCAACCACAGTCAAAAGCGTCTATAGTCAGCACTCTCGTTCTTCTCTCATAAGAGACAGAGGCCGCAAGCCCGCACCTGTCGTGCAGCGCTGTGAGTTCGTCGTCGCTCCAGTCCTGTACGCTCTCTGGGAACGGCAGGATCGCCAGGTACGGTGCGAAGAAGGACGCGTCGCCTAGGAGCAACTCGCGTACGAGGAAGAGCGCGAGCACAGGGTCGTCCCGCGCAAACACGTCGCGGTTCGCCTCGAACGCGGACCGCAGCTGCGGGTCCTGCCAGCAGCGCTGTTCTGAGATCACGAGCGCGGCTGGGATCTGCACCATCGGCTCGAGCGCCGCGATGGGACTGCGCGCTACGACACCACGTCCACGGCCGCCAGCGCTCGTTGCTGGCCACTGCAGTTTCGGAAACTCAGCGCCGTTCGCTTCGAGCCACTGCGCAATGGAGTAAGTGACTGAATCGTATAAGAAAGCACCGCAGACGCAGAGCTGTGGGCACGCACGTCAAGGAAGCGCTGCTCCCGTGTGTCCGTCATCCGAGCGAGCAGGTCCGTGTCGCTTGGCGGATTGTCAAACTTGATTGGAGTTCCATCCTGGTAGTGAAGAAACTCAAGTAAACGGGTGGAAAAACCCTATCGAATGAATTCAAACCCTAACAAACCCTAGCCAGTCACTTTTTTTGAAAGCAAAAGGCGCGAAGCCGTCACGTCACGCCGACGCACGCACGATGGTCGCCGAGACGCCGAGCAAGAGCACACGGTCCGCAACTGCTGCCGCTGTAGCTGCTGCTGCCGCCACAGTGGAGCAGCAGCAAGACGAGCAACACGAACAGCAGGACGACGAAGAAGAAGAAGAGCAGGACAGTGCGCACTCGATCTTCCGCGGCCTCCAATTCTACCTCTCGCGAGACCTGTCGCCCAAGCGCCGCTCGAGTGTGCGCATGCTCATCAAAGTACGTTTTCAAGGCTGAGGAACACATGTCCTCGATCGTCGCTTGGGTAACTCACTGGTTGCTGCGCTGCTTGGTATGCAGGAGCACGGGGGCGTCGTGCTGACCAAGACCACCTTGAACGCCATTGAGCTCGTAGAGAGCAGCTCGCTGCGCGTGGGCGAACAGTGGGTCTCAGTGGACTTTGTCTACGACTCGACCCGCGACGGCGTGCGCCGCAACGTCGCCGACTACACGGCGCAGTCGACCATCCGCGCGTCCGCACGGGCTATGGAACCCGAGAGTCGTGGGGATCAAACGCCGCCCAAGCGCCGGGGCAGGATGCCGTTTACAGCGCAGGATCAAGTCCGAATGAACCAGTTTCTTGAGGTGCGTACGGTTCGCTAGTGGGTGTAGGAGAGAAGAAGAAGGAGAGGTCTTCACAGTCTCGTGGGTGCGCTCCACAGCGACACTACCAGGGGAAACTGTCACGTATGGTGGACAGCGTACCGCTGAGCGTGTGGGAGATCGCGGCGAGCCAGAAGGTGCGGTCGCTGGGATGGGAGACAGGCGTAAGGGACGCTGGGAGACGAGGTGCTGAGGAGTTTGTCGCTCGTGGGCGCAGGTGACGCTTCATTCTGCTTCCAGTATGCACCAACACTACCGCAAGGAGCTGTACCGCTTGGGCACAACCGAGCGACACAACGTGGCGCTTCACGCAGAAGTACGTTGGAGAGTATGCGAACTGTACTTCCGAGTCAATGGGGACCTTGGAAGCTGACTGCTGGTGTTCTTTCTCTGTCGTGTGCACGCGTCGTAGGGAGAGGAGAAGGCGCAGAGACGGAAGGAGATCGCCCGCGCCAACTACCTGGCGTCCAAACAGTCGGCTCCAGCGCCAGCTCCGCCACCACAAGCAGTCGGGACTGCCGCCACCAGCTCTGGACCGCCAGCTTCGGCTACTGAGAGTCGCGAGAGTCGAGAAACGATGCGCGGGAGTCCTCCCAGCGCTCCACCACCCGAGGCGACTGGGAGTCCAGCGCTTCGTGGTGGCGACGCGTTCAGCGAATCGACCTTCACGTCCCGTTGGCAGCAGGTCCTGGCTGACCGGAGCCGTCGAGAGGAGCTGCAGTTCTTCTTCGCTCCCGATCGCCACGAAGCTCCTGCGGTTGGCTCAAGTGCGTCAGCGCCAGCCAGCGCCACCTCTGCGAGTCGCCGTCGACGCCGTTCGGACGCCGCCAGCGCGGAACAAGAGCAGAAGCGCGAGGAACTGGAGCCAGCGCCTCGAAAGAAGCGCAAAGCGCGGAGTATCGCAGCTGGAGCGACGGACGCGACAGCAACGCACAGTGTGTCGCGACAGCCAGCAGCGCCGCCCAATCAGCGTCTGGAACGAGACGACAACGACGACAACGACGATGCCGGTACGTCGTTCGAGTCGGAGATCGACCATGTCGTGTGCCAGCTGCAGTTCGAGACCAAACAGGCGAGCGACGCGGTCGTGAACGCGCTCTTCTACGCGAGCGGCGACGTGGCGGTCGCGACCGCTTTCCTGCGCGGTGCGAGTCCGAGCGGCTTCTGGTCCCTCGAGGACGACGTGCTGCTTGAAGACCTCGTGAGTGACGCGACAGACGCGCGCGCAGTGGCGGCTGCGCGTCGACGCGGTGCATTCGCGACGATGCGTGTGCCACGGACGACGGCGCAGATTTTGACGCGGATCCGCTTCTTGTTGTGAGAATGAGCGGCTGGAGGAGAGAGTGTGTGCTCAATAATTAGTGTGACAACTCGCTGGTCGGTTCGTTGCCCGTCTACACTAAGTGCGGTTCCTGCTCCGCACAGTCGGGTGTCGCCACCGCCTGCGCGTCTTGAGACGAGGCGCCGTTGGTCCGGCTGTCGGTGTCCCGTTCAGCGAGCAGAATCTGGAGCGTCTGCGTCGTTCTGGGGGCGTGTGGCCTGTCGGAGCTGGCGCTCGTGTGGCGCTCGTGGCGCTTGTGTAGAAACTCGTACGTGCTCACGCCGCGGACCCAAAAGTACAAGTGGAACGCCCCAAGGACGAGCGTACACACGAGCTGCAGCAGCGGCGGCAGCGACAGGACGCACAACGCCACGAGCCGCACGGTCGGTACGCTGTGATTGCTGCGCGCGCCGGACCGCAGGCTCGTGATTGCGTAACCAGTGACGACGACGTACGTCACGAGGAGCAGGATCGTGCACGAGAGGAGGCCGACAAAGAGCGGGTAGTTGCGTGCGCCAATGCACGTGTTGAGGTACACGCAGTGGTGGTCGTAGCCACCGACGCACTTGCCGCACGCGCGGCAGTGGTGCGAGTCCCACGTCACGTGCACGCCGCACTGCGCGCACTTGACACGCGGTCGTCGGTCTAAAAACGCATCTGGCGGCTCGCTGTCGCCGCCATCGCATGCATGGAGCGCAGGGTCCCGCAGTGATATCTACAGTCGGGTCCGCTCACTCGTTACAAACCCATCGAGTGCCGTGGACGACAACCAATAGCAGCAGCGCAGAACGCACCAGCACGAAGAGCAACGCTACGATGAGCAGCTGCGTGGCGAACAACAGCATGCAGGCGCGACGCTCGGGTGGCGGCAGCTCGTGGGCACTGATCCAGAAGAACGTGCCAGCGGCTTCGACTATGACGCCCACCGCCTACACGCGTGCACACAACCGACACATCGCGTGGGTAGCTGAGCCTATGGAGACATGAGAGAGACGAGAGGAGAGAGAGAGGAGATAGGCCCGCACCAGCAGCTGCGCCGGGTGGAGTGGCCGCTCGAACGCGTTACGCCGCCGCATGGCTGTCAATTGAAGTCACTTGGACAGACACTGGTGGGTCCACTCAGTGAATCCCTGTTTTCATCACTATTGTATCTCAAACCACTGGGTTACGCAACCAGGTCCTCTACTCTGTATCCGGACAACCACCCGCATCATGCCGCCAAATGTCGGCGCTGCGGCCGCCGCCACTGCCACTGGCGTCTCAAGCGCCTCGAACGCCGCTCGTCGCGCGCTCGCACGCTCAACAACGCTGCTGCGTGACATGGCGACGCCCTGCTACCTCCCGCCGACGACCATTGGCCACGCACCGCACCTGACACCCGACAACTTTGCCAAAGAACCAGAACTGCGCGCAAAGGTCGTAGACTTCGCCGACCTGTACGTCCTCCCTTCTCTCTTATGTACCAGCATGTGTGACTCAATGAATGGAGATGAGGAGCGCTCATACACGCACTCGCTCGATCCCTCTTCAGTGTCCCCGCCGCTGACTTTGTGCGCGCAAAGCAGACCGCATTCCGCCCCTTCCTGCGTCTCGAAGACGCGCAGCTCGTGCTCACCGCGCGTGATTACGTAAACCAGTCGAACCCACCGACCACGAAAGCCGGGTTCGTGGTCGAGACGTGCAACGGCCGCCACACCGTCTCTCCGCGCGAGTACATGGAAGTCGCGCAGCTGCTGCAGCCCGAGCTCGTCGTCCCCCTCGCGGACGAAATCGCACCGTCGTTCGGCAACAACCGGCAGCGAGCGGCGATCGAGAGCTCGCTCGACTGGCTCGACGCGTGTATCGCCCACCGCGAGCACGCGCCGATCTGCGGCGTCATCCTCGGCGGTGTGGACGAACGTTTACGCCGCCTCAGCGCAGCGGAGACGTGCCGACGCGACGTCCAAGCCGTGCTCATCAGCGGCCTCGATTCGTGCGCGTGCGACGAGACGCGCGGTCGGCTCATTGACGCCGTCGTGGACGAAACAACAGCCGTGCCACGGCTCGTGTCGGGCGTCGGCGAGCCGCTCCAGATCCTCGACGCCGTGTCGCGCGGCATCGACGGCTTCGTGTCGACGTACCCAGCGACGGTGACGAAACGTGGCATCGCGTTGGCGTTCTGGGTCGACGCTGGATCAGCGGACGACTCGGTCGAGCGCGTCCGGGAGCGGGAAGAGCTCGGGTCGCTGCTGCACGTGCGCGAAGTGCGCTTCGAGCGCGACTTCCAGCCGCTCGTGCGTGGCTGCGACTGCTTTGCGTGCAAGCAGTACACGCGCGCGTACGTGCACCACTTGCTCAACGTCCGCGAGATCCTCGGTGACGTGCTGCTGTACTTGCACAACTTGCACCAGTACTACCGGTTCTTTCGCGTCCTCCGGCGGGAGATCAAGGCCGAGCGGTTCGAGACCTTTGCACAGCTATTCCAGGACCAATACAGCGAGCACGAGTCGCAGGCGCCGCCGCTCGCAGTGCCACGTGCGATCCAGGAGCGCAAGGAGCGCGAAGAGGCTGAGCGGACGGTGCAGCGCACTCGGCTCGCGGTCGAGAAGGCAGCGAAAGCGAAGGAGCGAGCGGACAGCAAGCGAGTGAGGCGAAGCGAAGGGTAGCGGGACGGAAGGCAACGCAAGCGCGGGAAAGGCAAGTGGAGTGGCATCGATGGGAGCAGAGCGTGTAACAGTGGTGGGGAGCACGCCGTCGCTCAGCCGCGTCGTGAGCGCTCGGGGGTCCCGTCTCGCTCAACGTCGTTGTTGTTGTTGTTGCTGCTGCTTCGGAGGCTCAGTGTCGCTCGCTTCGTGGCGCCATTCGCAGCCGCTGAGGGCGTCGTGCGTGCTTTCACAGTGACAGCAGCTCCAGACGCCGGCACTGGGTGTTGATGTGCTGGCTTCGACCTGAGGAGCGATGCTGGGAGCGCCTTTGTCGCTGTCTTCCCTGCGCCTGCGGAGCCGATCGTGCGCTTGGCTACAGCCAGAGTCGCAGTGGTGTTGACTGTGGACTTGATACTGCGCTGCTTCAGCGCCACGTTAGCGGACGCGCCTTCCGGCGTCTCACTCTTGTCCTTCGTCTCGAACTGTGGTGCCATCAGCTCCTTCTTGTTGTTGCTGCTGCGGTCGCCACTGGCGGGCGGCGCCTTGAGTAGGAAGTCGAACGTGATGCCGCGCGTCGCGAGCGCCTTCTCAAGCTGTGCGAGTTGCTGCGTCGCGTGCTCGAGCTCCTTCTCTGTCCCGAGTGCGCGGGCTTCGACTGCGTCCGCTGCGTCGTCTGTCATCTGTCGCAGCTTGGCCTCTTGTGCGAGCGTCTCGTCGGCTTCGAGCCGCGCTCGCTGCGCGTCTTGGAGCTCGTCGAGTGCGCAGAGGAGCTTCGCTTCCAGCTCTGTCGCGTGCGTTGCCAACGCGTCGAACTTGTCCGCTTGTTCGCGGTGGCGGGCGTCGTGGGTCTGTTCGTTCTCGTACACGTTGCTCGTTAGCTCGTCGAGCTGCGCGTGCAGCCGCTCCTTGTCGTCTTCGAGCGCTCCGATCGTCCCGCGCAGCTCTGCCAGCAGCTTCTTCGTGTCCGCTTCCTGGCGTAGGAACGCTTCGTCACGCTGCTCGAGCTTCTTCTGCCAGTCCTCCGCGACGCCCGAGCTCTTGTCTTTCGCGTACTGGAGCTGTTTCTTGAGCTGCGGGAGGAGTTCGAGCTGCCGCTCGAGCGTCTCCTTGCAGCGCGCGAGGTGCTCGTTCTCCTGTAGTGACTTGGCGAGGTCCTCTTTCTTCTCCCGCACCACCTTTTGGTACTTGCGCTTCGTGTCGTCGCACGCCGCCCGAAGCTTCTTGGCTTCGTCTTCGAGCGCCGCAGCGTCCCGCACTCGCTTCTGGAGCTCCTGTTCGCTCTGCGCTACTAGCGCGCTCTGATCGCGCAGCTGCGCGGCACTTTCACGCGCTAGCTCCTCGAGCTTCTCGCGCAGCCCTGCGTTCTCGTCCGTGAGCTGCACCAGCTGCTGCCGCAGCTTCTTCTCGGTGGCGCGGGCTGCTGTCGCCGCTGCTCCGTCGTCGCTCGGTTTGGTGCCTGGAGCAGAGACAGCGAGCGTGCGCGCCTGCTGCTCTCGCCGGAGCTCCTCCTTCTCCTGCCGCAACAGCACGAGTTCTTTCTTGAGCTCGCGTGCTTCGTGCACTGCGCGCTTCATGGTACTCTCGGCCGCTTTCCGCGCCTCGGTCTCGGACCGCACGCGGCATTTCACGAGACGCTGTGAAGCACGTGACGTGCGCTCGCACGTGGTCGTCAGAAGCCAGCAAGCATCACCACTCATACTACATGAGCATGCACGCACATACCTCGATCTCTTCCTCATGCATCTTGCGTGCGTTCGACGACTCCGCCATTTGCCTGTGTGATCTAGCAGCCCTCTCTTTTGACGTCCTTGAAACTGATTACGTGTGTGGGTCGTTGCTGCAATTCGAAACCGATGTTGAAGTCGAAATGTAGCCATTTGTAGGTTCCCAATTCTTCCAGTTGAGAGACCCCAGCGGAAAAAGACGATGGCGGTAAATGCTTGTGTGAAACTCGCAGACGCGTTCAAGGTCGGCTCGGCGGATGGCCCGCCACTCGTGTACCTGGATGTGAGCGTCGCTGGCAAACCCCCGCGGAGGTTGCGCATCGAGGTTGTGGTCTACTTGATTGAGCTGTTTGGGATCATTGTCGGACGATTCCATTGACAGTGGTGCAAACCCTCCCCAGCTCTTTGACGAAGAGCTCCCGTACACCACGAACAATTTTCGGCTGCTTTGCACCGGTGCGCTGGCCGATGGTGATGACAGGAGTAGCGAAGCGAGCGCGCTGACGCTGGTGTCGTCTCCTCTGTGTGCAATTTGGTAGGCGAGCGCAAAGGGACGGGAAAGCGCGCGCTCTGGTACAAGAGTACCCGCTTCCACCGCATCATCCCGGGCTTTATGATGCAGGGTGGTGACTTTACGCACGGTACGGCGCGGTTGCCGTCACGTCCTGTATGTAGATGAGAGTACACTCCCACCTGCTGATGGACTCGCAGGAAATGGAGTAGGGGGGTTGCCAGCGTTCGGCCGGGTCTTTGAGGATGAGGTGCGCCGCATGCGATCAATCCTGGCCGTATCTATCGAGCGTAGCTACACGCGTTAGTGTATGGTCTCTGACTGTGAATACTGCTGGTGCTGACCGTCAGAGCTTCGTGTTCAAGGTGCTCGATGTGTTTGATTGCGTCAACGCAGCACGAGAGCTGTTGCTTACGTTCCTTTGCTGTTTCGTTCGCTTTGCTGACTGCGATGGCGTTACGCAGCACCAACTCGGTGCCGTGTCGATGGCGCACCAGAACAACTCGAACAAATCGCAATTCTTCATCTGCTTTGGCCCGGTGCGTGCGAAAGCAGTCGCTCCGTTTCCACACCTTTGCGTCTCTGAGTGTGCGCTCTTGGTCCACATGGACTGGTGTGAATCCTTCAGGCGAGCTGGTGCGACGGCAAACACGTCGTGTTTGGCCAGGTGCTTGCGGACGATCTGCCACATCTCGTGGAGTTCGAAGCCGTTGGGTCGTTGACAGGGCTCCCGCTGCAGCCCGTGGTGGTCACGGACTGCGGGCAGCTGGCGGGCGACGGGCTGCTTCCGGTCACGAGCAGCAGTACGGGTGGTAACACTGGCGCAGCGGTGAGAGCTGGTGGTGCTGTGGCACAGTGAGCCACTAGTGTAGCCGTGTGCTTGTGAAGCCATCTGTGTGTGCACTCAGAAAGATGTTGCTCGTATCTGATCCCCTCCGATCTGAATCTAAGAATGTTTGCGATTGCGTGAGTGTTGTCCATCACAAAACGGATAGTGACAAAACCCACGTTTCGCATCCGCCAATCAGAATCTGCCAAGTCAAACCATGGGTTGCCAGCACATTTGAAAGTGTGCTCGCGTCCGGCTACTTTCCCATACATTTTCCAAGTTAATCTGTAATATCAACCAAACACTCATTATTTTCTTTTTTCACCGCCTGGCTTTTCACGCTCACTTGGCAATTTGCGCGGCCACGAAAGCCAGCACAGCCAACAGCGCGTCCGCACCGTCGCATCCCATGGAGTTCCCCCTGCTCGCACGCGCGTCAGGCGACGACGACCTCTTTCTCATGGACGAACTGCTGCTGCTGAAGAACGAGAGCTCCGCAGGAGTATCGGTAGCAGCAGCCCACGCCCACGCGATGGACGTCGACGCGCTGCTCATGGACTTTGACTTTGACGAGCACGCAGCGTTCGCGCTCGAACACGCGCAGCCATCGCTGCTGCAGCCCATGACGCCGACCACATCGACTGCAGCGCCTAGTGGCGGCGTAGGTGCGTTCCCGCACCGCGTGGGAGCCATGAGCTTCAACGGGTGTGCGAGCCCGACCACGTCGGACGACATGAGCGGCAGCGAGATGTCGTCACCTGCGCCGAGCTTCGACGCGTCGCCAGTGTCGTCGCCAGTGCGCTTAGCGCCACGGACAACGCCCACTGCCACTAGCCACAGCGGACTCAGTGCGCTTCGGGTGGCGCCTGCGATGCCAAACGCGCTGCAGCCGTTCGCAGCGACAAGTTCGCTCCCGTACGCGTTGCCAGTCGCGTACTTCCCGAGCCAGTCCGTGGTGGCGCTGAACGGGAACCAGAAGCGTCCGCTGCAGCCAGAAGCGCCTGTCCATGCAGCCACAGCTACGAACGCGTCGCTCGAGCCCGCGACGAACGACGCAAAGAAGTCGAAGCGCGAGATCCGACAGATGAAGAACCGCGAGAGCGCAAACAAGAGCCGGCTGCGGCGGAAAGCGCAGCTGTCCGAGCTCTCGGACGAAGTGAACGAGCTTACGAAGAAGCAGCACGAGCTCGAGAACACGATCGCAGCGCTGCGAGCAGAGAACCAATCGCTGCACGACCAGAACGCGTTCCTGCGGTCGCTTGTGGCGAAACCGCTGGGCTCGGCGGAGCTGCTCGTCGCCCAGCAACAGCAGGTGGTGAGTGGCGGCGCTGCATTCGCCGACATGCACGCCGGCAGCGCACTGTGTGCGATGGAGAGCGGCGGCCAGGGAGACGAGCTCGCGTCGCTTGTGCCGCAGAAGAAGCCAAAGACGTCGCGTGCGACAACGTTCTCCGCAGCGAGCCTCAGCCTGTGCGCGTCCGTGTTTGGCGTGACGGTCTTCTCAGACTACGACGGCGGGTCGGCCGCGTCGAGCCACATTCGTCGTCCTGGGCGGGTGCTGCACTCGCTTCCAGCAAGTGGCGCGGACCCGGGCTTCTCGCCGGCCCCCTGGTCGTCGGTCCTGGACTTTACGTGGCAGTCGATCGCGTCGCTGTGGACGCGCATGTCGACGTCTGAGCTGGCGTTCGGCGTGTTCCTGAACGTGCTGTCGTTCGTGGTGATCATGAACCTGTACCACTTGTGGGAGGCGTCGCTCTCGACGCCTTCTGCGTACCGTGTCCAGAAGTGGTCGCCATCAGACAACAGCAGCAGCGGGCCCACGACAGCGCGTTTAACGCGGCTGGATGCGAAGAAGCGACGCGGTGGAAACGGGCACCGCGACAACGCCAATAGTGGGACTGGTGAAGGCGACCGCGGCCGCAAGAAGACGCTGCTGAACCGCGTGCGGGAGCTGCTGTGATTCCCGAGCCCGCTCTGTCTGTCGTCGTGTCCGATTTCGTATTTATTTCGCATCAGCAACATGAACACCATGAACATCATCAAATCTGGTATGTCGCTGTCGAGTTCATTGCTATCGCCGCAAAATGAGATAGAGGAGGACTCGACGGCTCTCGGAGGGTGAAGATGCCCGGTTTGAGTGGAATGCACACTGCACACTGTTGTTTGCGATAACTACACTCACACGTTGGTCAACAGATCAGCACCCGCTGCCACCCGCGATCTTGAGGCACGCCGTCTTGCTCGAGAACGTCATGAGGTTCGTCATGAGGGACCAGCAGAACGTGAACACGAGGTAGAAGATCGTGAGGTTGCCCATGAACTTGCTCTTGCCGCCCGTGCGCTTGAGCTCGTGGGTCTCCGCCTTCTGACGCGGCAACAGAAAGACGAAGACGAGCGAGAAGAGCTTGAAGATGTACCCGATGATGTACACGTACGTCACCTCCATGCGTACGTAGTGGTCGTCGACCTGCAGGAACTCGTAGTCGATGTCAAAGAACGCGCACACGTTCTTCGACAGCACGGTCGAGAACGGCGACGCGAGAGTCGAGACGGTCATGACGAGCCCGAAGACGCCGGCTTCGTTGCCCACGTCGATGATCTCGATCATCACGAACGTCGAAATGGCGTAGCCGATGCAGTACGGCAGGTACCCGACGATCGGCGAGCTGAGCCAGAACCACTGCGAGCGGTAGACGTCCCAGATCGTGAAGAACGCTGGGAGGACGTCGATGATGATCATCGCGATCTGCGTGATGACGATCATCGAGCGCCAGCTCCACTTAAGACCGTATTCTTTCGTCAGGTAGAACGAACCAGCGGCAACCGCGTACCCCACGAGCGTTCCGAGGCTGTTGTTCACAGGCGTGACGCCCGCCCACAAGCTCTGGATCGGGTATGTCGCTGTGGCGTAAAACCACGAGAAGACGTTGCGAAAGAAGCGGAACGCAATGATCTGGTATATCACGCGCTGCTGTATCAGGTCGTAGAGCATCGACATGTACGCGCGCGCAGACTTCCTTTCTGCCTTCTCCTCGGGCATGTAGTACCACGAGATCGGGATGATCGCGAGCGCGAAGAACGCGCACACAACCATGACAGCGTTGAAGCCCATGGACCAAGTGAACGTGCCGCCGTAGTCGTAGCTGTTCATGCCGAAGCCCACCATCACGGTCGAGACGCACTGAAATATCTCTTGGATGCAGTACGACATCGTCTGGATCGTGCCGCGCACGCTCTCTGGCTCGCGCTGTGCAAGGTCAACCAAGATCCCGCTGGAAACGGTGACCGAGATCACGCATCCGATGTTTGCGAGCACAAGCAGGAGGATGTACTTGATACCGCCGCTCGGCGCGTCGTAGTTGATCGTCGCGAGCTGGCCGTCTGTCAGGTTCGCCTCCGGGATGTACGCGATGCTCGGGTCCGTGTACTTTGGGTCGCCGATCGGGACCACTGCCATGATGAAGCACGCGGCGAAACAAACAAGCCAGCCGAAGACGATGTATGGACGGCGGCGGTAGCCGAAGATGGGATAGCAGTCCGAGATGATGCCGATGAAGACGCGCCACGTCCACGGAAGCGCGAGCAGCGCGCTCGCTGAGCTCGACTCTGTGCCTGTCATGCGCAGGTAGTTGTTAAGGAACGGGTAGACGCCGCCCAGGAGCGTGCCGTAGATGACGCCGATGGCCGCAAACTGCGCGAGCACACCGATGTTCTCTTTGGAGTAGAGGTCAGGCGCACCGCCGGGACGCAGCGCACCACCCTCGATGTCAGCGCCGAAGCCCACGGGACTCTTCGCTTCCACGTAATGCTGTTTGTTGTCGTCTCCGACGAGGGCGTCCGCCGCCTTGACAGTGTCGGGTAGGCTCGCGTTCGAGATGCGCTCGACGATGCTTGGGTGTTCCATGGCGAATTCCAAAGTGCGCTCCAGCGATTCCGGGCGGCGGTGCCCTCGGTGGGGGCATTCGTGTGAAGCGATAACGAGGGCGAGGACGCGATGGGTGGCTCGAAGCGAGTGGTGCCGACCAAATCGTGACGACGGAGGATCGACGGGGGAGACGAGACGAGTAGCGGGACGGTCGTGTGCCTTAAGGCCAATCGTGCGACTGGAAAATCACGTCATGAGAGCGGAATTTGTGTGAAGGAGATCAGCTCAACTTTTAATCATAACGCAGACTTTACGTGAACTTCTTGTAGCAGATCTGATTGTTCAGAGCCTCTGAACACTGAATCAGAGGCGAGTGTTCCAACAGCTCTATAGTAGTAAGTTGTCGTTGTTACAGTATGCTGAGAAAGCATGCTTCGCGTTCCGCGCTCTCCGTCCACCATTGACTTTTAGAAGTTGAGCCTTGAAGAGGAGTGTACTTGGGTTAACATACCCACCCTTGAACTGAAACATGCACGCGATTCTCAAACAACATCACACAAAAACAGCAAAACGTTGCAGCTGAGGAAGATGTGTGTGCAACCATGACAGCTAAGAAATCGTGAGACGGCTGACAGCCTCGCTCTCAGCAAAACCCGGCGAGATTGAGCAAGCAAGCGCACGGGTAGCGAGAGCGTGCTCATAGTGTTGGTAACCTCATGATCGTCTGCATGATCTACGTTCATCTTGTCATTCATGTGAGGTATAATAAATACTGTCGTACAAGCCTTGAAGCTTACACGGCCAGCGGGTGTGAAACAACGCATGAGTGGAGTTACTGTACCGTCAAACGATGTGACTTTTCTTTTGTCAAGCATCGGATTCGGTCTTTGGTGAGGCAATATGTATCGCAATCGAATCGATTGCCCGGTTCGAGCCTTGGGCTTCGTTGTAAGTGCTACTTGCTTGCTTGCTCCCTTTGTAAACACGGTGGGCAAACAATGTGCAGCGCGGTTATATAGTACTACGGCGTGTGCTGCCAACCGCATTGGAGTTGGTGCTGTTTTTCTGTGAGTTTATCTCGCTTGCGCTGTTTTAGTTGTAATTTTAGTACATTGCGTCGCGAAGGGATGTTTTGCCCCGTCTACGCGCGACTATCGAAGTGTACACGCGTCCACTTCGCTGATTGGTTCTCAAGTCGGCACCACCACCACACCCGATCACTCACACATCAATCAGTTCCAGGCGCAACGGAGCTCGCGTTTCGCCTGCTGCTTGATGTCTCCATTGGCTTCCAGCCCCAGCGCACACCGCTCGATGCGGTGCAGTTCGCCTTGCGAATATGGTACAGCTGGTGTCGAGATCCTTCTCGAGACAGCAGCACCGAGTGAGGACAGTGCCTGCATTTGCGTCAAACCGCCATCTGCGTTTGCGCATGCGCTTTGTCATCTCTCGCTGTCCATTTAGTACACGCAAAGGGTGATTAGGGTGGAGGAGGGCTCCACCGATTGCCGGCCGCTCCCAGCGAGGCTTGCAGCTGCTCCTGGTTGCAGTATGCAAGCTCTTCGACCTGGTGACAGCAGCACCGCTGCCGCGTCAGTAGGAGGGAAGTGGGGGTGTCGCCCGCGTCTAAGGCGAGAGGCGGCGAGCAGCCAACCGAGGAAACCTCCTGCTAGATTTAAGGCTTCTCGTAGAGAGAGAGCAAGACAACCACGCATTGTCGGAACGAGATCGCCGAAACAGCCCCGTGCTTGTTGCCACACGTGCCGCGCGCCAATAATCGGCCAGTCGAATTCGACAGTCGGATTGACATCATTGTCATTCGAGCTGCCGACTTGTGAAATTCATGGCGACTTTCTTGTCTGATCGTCTGATGTGCCAGCGGCAGTCACGTGACGTCCTCACCACCCGAACCTGCACACTTCACTGCCTACCAGCCAATGCAGTGCGAAGTGCTCCTGCTCGTCTCAAGAGCCTCCATCTTGAGAGTCACGGCAACCAGCAGCGAGCGCTTTGCGAGCTCGGTCAAGGAAAAGAGAGGAAGTGAGCTTTGCGTGAGTGAGCGCGCAGCCCACAAGTGCCGTCCCACCCACTTCGTTTAGTCCGGCTACGCCGACATGTTGTGATCTTTCGCGCGCGCTGATTGGCCTCGAGGCACGCCGCTCTCGCTTGGCTTGACTTGGTTGACGCAAACGTGATGCTCAAAGAGCTCCATGCCACCTCCGAGAGACGTGGAGAAGCACACCGCATACAATATCATCGTACCCAGCACAGCTCGCTGCGCACCAACCAACCAACCGCCGTTTGCGAGGTCTCTCCTTCTGCGAGTCCGTCGCCGTGCGCCAGCTCACAAGCCCAACCGACGCGAGCTCACTCTGGAATCCACCATGGACCACCCAAGCATCGTCGAGCGCGTCTCGAACACGAGCCTTCCCGACGCCACCGTCGTGGTGGAAGCTTTCGGAGACGATGGTAAACCGTACGCTGAAGTCAAGACACCGACGGCATTCGGTAATGACATTGAGGGCGGCGCACTGCGTCCCGGTGGTGCCCCGAACCTCTACGCGAAGGAGAACATCGGGCTTCTGGGCCAGTATGCGGCCATTGGCATCATCTATGGCACGCTCTACGGTGTCACATACCCGTTCCTCAACAACTACCTGCGCATGACCGGCACGGAGACAGCGTCCGCTGGCGCGCTGATTCTGATGCCGTGGACGTGGAAGATGTTCTTCGGCATCGTCTCGGACTGCTACCCGATCTTCGGCTACCGTCGTCGTCCGTACATCGTCATCGGCTGGCTCGTGTCGTTCGTGGCGTGCTTCATCATGGCGGTGCTCCCGATCGGCGACCCAAAGTACAGGGACCCGAGCATCGCGTTCATCCTGGAGGAGGACCTCACCGACGACCAGCGTGCGATGATCAACAACGACGCACCAAGCACTGGTGTCAAGTACATCGCGATGCTGGCGCTCGCGAACCTCGGCTGCGTCATTGCGTACACGGCATCGGACGGCATCCTCGTGAACCTCGCGCAGCGCGAGCCGGAGAACCTCCGCGGCACGACACAGAGCATGGTGTACGTCGTGCAGGTACTCTTCATGTGCCTCTCGACCGCGATGATCGGCTTCGGCATGAACAGCGCCGACTACGGCGGCACGTTCTCGTCCGCGATGGGGTTCAACGCTGTCATGGGCGTGTGTGCGTTTGCGTCGCTCTTGATCATCCCGATCTCGTGGTACTGCATGACAGAAGAGAAGGCGGATCGGCAGTCAGGACGCGCGTACTTTGGCGTGCTCTACGACCTCATCCAGCACCGCGTTGTGTACCAGATCATCGCGTTCCGGTTCTTCCGCAACCTCTTCTCGTACTTTAGCGTGACGGCGGAGTACCCGATCCAGAGCTTGTGGGCGGGCGTCACGCCCGTGAACAACAGTACGGCGACGATCATCGGGTACTTTGCTGCGGCTGCCGGGTACTACGCGACAGCCAAGATCGGGCTCAACTGGAACTGGCGCTCGATGATTGTGGTCACGCAGGTGGTTGTGATTGTCATTGATTGCATCCCGACGCTGATCACGATCTGGGACGTGTACCGCGCACAGTGGCTCTGGCTTGGTGGCCCCATCATCCAGTACCTGCCCAGCAGTGTCGGCGTCCTGGTTGCGAGCTTCGCGGTGGTCGAAATCATCGAGGTGGGCAACGAAGCCGCAGTATACGGCATCGTCACGACGGTCGCAACGCTCGCGTCGCCGTTCTCGACCGTGCTCTCGAAGAACGTGTGCGCGAACTTCGACATCGACTTTGCGTTCCTGCAACTCGACAACAACTACGTCCGCTGGCAGGTTACGTACACGTACTTGATTGCGTACGGCTTCAACCTCTTCTCGCTCGTCTTCCTCGTCTTGCTGCCGCGCCAGAAGGCCGAGACGATGGAGCTCAAGCGCACGGGCGGCAAGAGCAAGTTCATGGGCAACCTCACGATCGTCTGCATCATCTTCACGTTCTTCTGGTCCCTCATGACCAACATCATGACGTTCTCCAGCTCGACAGCGTGCCTCAAGATCGCTGGCGGAGACGGTTGCTAGCAGATTGCGGTTACAGGTTACTTAACAGTTATGAACGCGACAGCGACATAACAGATTTGATGATTTTACTGAAAATGCTTCGGTCCAGGATCGGATAAATGTGTGGACTACATAAAAATAAGACTCGCACAGGACTGGCACAGCTAGGATTTTCTTTAAAATCGTTGAAAGATATACAATAAGTTTCGAAAAGACGCAGCAGCTGTGTTTTTGAAAACTATTTTACGATTGACGACAATGTAAACTACAAAATACCATGATTTGTCCATGTTTCAAAGCAGGATCCACAGGATTTTGACACGCATCATTCACCAGCACAACGACGTACACAACAACCACTCAAGATCACATCTCACGATACGGAGGTGTCGTTGCGTCTTGATGCAGGGGTAAGGAGGGCGACCAAAGCTCTCTCAAGGTGAAAGCGTGCTTGCATCATGCAGGAATACCGACTTAGAGGTATGACGGGTATTGGGAGGCGGTGCATGCATGTGGCACTAAAAACGCATGAGAAGCCGTCTCATAGGCAGAAACGAGTCTCGTGAGTGCGTGCAGCGCTCGCAAAAGCCAGCAGAGTGCGTGCATGCAGACAGCGAGAGTGAATAAGTAGGGAGTGCGTGGAGCGCTCGCGAAATGCAGTAGCGTGCATGCATACAGACAGCAGGAGTGGACAAGTGGAAGTGGACAAGTAGATGGAGTGTCAGTCGGTGCCAATGAGGCCTGTGAGCCATGGGTGCGTGGAAAAGCGATCCCAATGTGTAGCCAAACGGCTGTTGACACTGCAGTCGCCACTGTGGTCTGCAATCATACACCGTCTATCACTAGCGGTCGGTGCCAAAGATGCTTGTGGGGAGCATGGATGCATGCAGTGTGAGCTCAATGTGAAGCCAAAACGCTACATTCATTCCTAACGACACTGTGTTTGTATGATCAGCAACCTTACACCTGCTACCACTACAACACTGCTGCATGCACAATACACTCTCGCACTAGTCGAACTTGTCACCTAGAACTCGAAGTTCTCGTTCTTTCCATCAAGCACGAACTGAAGCATATCAAAACGCCACCGCAGGAGGACTCTGTGTCGCGAGATCAGACAACACGCTCCTGTCGATGTGCCGCCACATCTTGAAACACACGAACATGCCGCAGCTGTAGCCGTCGAATTGGATCGGCGTGTTGCTTGCAACAACGGCGAACCGCGGGAGGCTTTCAGCAATGTGCCACGCAAAGTCGTCCCGCGTCTTCATGCACACAGGGCTGTTCAGGCTGTCGTAGTACATGACAAGCCTTTATGTCACGTTGATGATCATTGCACACCAACGGTAGTTCCCAAAGTTCACTGGCAGAAGAACAGTGGTCACGCCTTTTTCGTTGGCGAGCGCGAGAATCTTGGCGTGGAGGTCTTCCGTCACGTTCTTCTCGGTAGAGCCTCGAGCTCCTGTTCGTGTCGCTGGCAAAAGTCCCCCCACGCGAACGCCGTCGTGTGCTTGAGCCAAACGCTCGCACATCGCCAAGATCAGCGAATCGTCCAGCCAGTGTGGCGGCCGCAGGCGGTAAATGCTCGTAAAACTGCAGTCGTCCTTGAGTCCTGGGGCAGTCCTGGATGGGTACATGGACGCGATGCCAGTTGCGACCGCCCGAACAGCGGACTGGTCTTGAGCGCCAACACTGCCCGCCACCTCGTCCAGAAGCCACTTGCAGAATGACTGCCCACTCCTGCAGCTGTCGATCAGCGTCTCGATCCGTCTCATCGCTTCGATCTGGCGTCTTGAGAACATCCCAACACCTGCGATCGACACGACCTCAACTTCGACAACATGTGGGCCTGCCTCGCTCGGTTGGCTCTGCGATGACACGGTGATCGCATCCGCTTCTTTGTTCGCCAGCGGGAACTTCTTCATGCACGCGCCAAGTAGGCGCCGAGGCAGCAGGTAGAAGACGTCGCGATTGAGCACAGGCTTCTTCATCTTCAAGAACTTCGGTCTCTTGTTCTCGTGATCCGCGTATTTCACAGCAACACCT
Source organism: Globisporangium megalacanthum (assembly GCA_023334115.1). NCBI lineage: Eukaryota > Oomycota > Peronosporomycetes > Pythiales > Pythiaceae > Globisporangium > Globisporangium megalacanthum. The sequence goes on from JAASGD010000171.1 coordinate 24,705, forward strand.
TCAAGTCGGCTCATCGCCTCGTTCAATGGCGGTTGCTCCTCGCCAAGCGGGCAGACGACATCCGCCAGCGTCACAGCTCCGAGCTTGCGCCTCGCCTTCTCCGATGCGTTGAACCAGACGCGGTCCTGTCTCTCCTCGTTCACCCGAGCTTTCTTCTCAAGCTGTGGACGCCCTGGTCACTTTGCTTTTGGGTTCTGGCGGATCTGGACCTTGAAGTCGTCTTCAAAGTCAGAGTCAGATCGCCCGCCACCACCTTCCTTCTTTTGCGCTGGTGTGGTGTCGTCTTGGCCCTCTCCAGAAGCGCCGCGGTCTTCATCGCGCGCATGATCAGCACAGGACTCGTCCACATCGCGTACAGGATACGAACGCGATCTGTCGACGTCGCGCACAGGATCAGCACAGGATTCGACCAGGACTTGGCCCAGGATCTTGCTTTCACTGGCGCCGCGCCAGAATCCGCGTCCTCGTCTCCATTCTCCAGCACTGAGAGTAGCTGAGACGCCTGCGACTCCGCAACCACTGCCTCTGGTTGATGAAGTTGGACGCTGGCTGGCTGCACGATGCGAACGTCTCTGAGAGTGTCAGAGTAGAGGCTGTGAGCTTGAGAAGGCTCCACCCACTCCTCGTCCGACTGCTGCTCGCGTAACTCAGCGACGCGCACTCGCTTTCTCTGTCGCACGTTTCTCCACTGGTTGAGGACGAACGCGAGATACTGCTCGAACTCGTCATCGTCCTCAATGTCCGCGAGCTCAGACGAGATCAGGCGAGTGACGTGCAGTGCCTCTCGATACTTCTCAGCTGCGGTCTTGAACGATCTCGCTGTGTCAACAACCGGCTTGTTGTAGACGACTTGTCGGACTGGAATCAGATCAGCAGAACTCCGTATCCACCTAGTTGAAAAGCAACGTGTCGATTAGAACTGGGCCAGTCCTGTGCAAGTCCTGTGCAGATCCTGTGCTCTTCACGCTACAGCATGTACCTTATGTCGATGCGCGCGAGTGGAATGACTGTTGAAGCTGTCGAGCGCTTGCGGAATGCCATTGCATAGCGGCACGGCAGCTGCATCGACAATACGAACGGGCAGTCGCAGCGCCAGTCGAGCAGGTTCACCTTGTGTTCATGCTGGGCTCCTTGTACAGCAACGACACCGCCTGCCTCGTCCACTGTGTACTTGTACGAGCCGCACTTCAACGCAGCCGCCGCGTACTCGGGTTCAATCTGCGACGCAACATAGTGCGTCGTGAAGCGCAACACTGTGCTCATCTCTTCGTCGTATCCCATGTTGGTGAAGCGACCGACGCGCAGTTTTCGGTAGAGGTACTCCTTCTCCCGTCGCCACGCATTGGCGACGATCATCTCGACGCACGTCGCCATGCTTGTCGAACCCGAGACGCCGTCCTTGAACTTACCAAATAAACTCTCCAGTCGATTATTGGTGTGGTTCTTGAAGTGAGGGAGACGAGCACGCCTTTACATCACCCACATGCCCTGCGAGGTGTCCTAGTTACGCACAAAGTACTCAAAGAAAGGTCCATAGTCGAGTCTCTTTCACAGCTCCTCCAGTGATGCTTTGTTCTCGTTGTACTCTTTGGCGGCGGACGCGTAGATCATGTTGTGCAGGAGGTGGTCGATCGACGCGTGATCGCCCTGCGACACCCGCCCGTATTCCAGCTTGCGCGACACCAACTTCAGATACTTTATCACATGGAAGTGACAAATCAGCACGCGGGCCTCCGGGAAGTGCGTTTGCAGCACTCGAGTCTCTTGGAGGTCTTTGTCGATCATCACCACACACAGGAGCTTGAACCGATCAGCATGCACGCGCTGAAAGTGCTACACCGCCTTCTGCATGTGCCAATCGGTGTTCATCTCGAGCAGGGACTGCTGGACGACTTGACCTTCACCGAACTCGTCCATGATCATGAACGTGCAGAGTTGATAGTTGTAGCTGATCGACACACAAGCAAGTCTTGTGTCAGTCCTGGACAAACACTCTATGAATCCTGGACACTCTCAGCGCATTCTAGACATAGAAGCACAAGTCGAGCACATACCGGTTGGTCTTGTGCGTACAATCAACGAGGAGGAGTTCTGGAAAGCGCGCATAGAGCTCGCGCACGTGTCGCGTCGTCAGCGATATCACCCCGCTCTCGCCTGCCTCGGACTCGTCCACAGTTACCACGCAGTCATCGTCCTCGCGAACGAACTGCGCGATGACAGCTGCTGTAGCTTCGTCGTCGTCCTTCCTGGACACACTGGCTCGGTGCTGGTAGACCATGTTGTCCATGTCATGTTAGATGACGTTCTCGGATTGCCCCAGCAGGTAGTCGTGGATACGGAAACGCGGTGTGCTCGCCGCGATCATCGTGTCCACCTTGGCAAGGGTGTCCGGGTCCTGGACGCCGCGGTTTGACGGGTACGTGCCAAACTTGCCACGATCGACAGGATGATTGTGCTTGATAAGGCTGTTCTTCACGGTCAGGCTCCACTTCCCGCCATCGTTGACCAGCTGGACCACAAACCGGAACGGGCACTCGGTGAAACAAACATGGCGCCGAGGTCTCTTGCCTGTGCCGCGTTCTTTCGGCTTCCGTCCGTGAGTACAGATGTAGGTTCTCTGGAATATCTCCCACTCCTCTGGAAACTGCTGCACTTCACAGCCGCTGAGTGCCGCCTTCGTGCGCCTGAGCCGCTTGTTTCTTTGCGCACAGCTCATTACCTCATACACCCTTATCACTTGGTGCGTCTTGTCCATGTAGCGGTGGACGTAATCGAACCAAACCGGCCAGTCCTTGTGCCTGGCTCCGGCGGCGTGACTCGGATGTTCGTCTTCAGGACCCAGACGACTCCTGGACGAGTCTTGGGTTCAGAATCCGACACGTCGCTCGAGCCGTTCGCGTCTCCAGCCTCTTTCTCCTCCTCTGGCTCGACCACCACAAGTGCGGCGGCGTCCCGCTTCTTGGCAGGCTTTGGTGCAGCTGCGTTGCTCGGGATCGCCTGTGCGATGCTCTCTTGTCGCACCCGCGCCACGTCGTCAAAGTACTGCGTCGGCACAGAGCGCGTCACGTACTTGCTCGCAGACGGGCTCGACGCATGGTGTCGCCGGTGCTTGGCGTCTCTTGCTGTTCCACGGTCGACAGTGGTCCGTTCGACAAGCCCGGCGTTCCCGGAGTTATGCCGCTATCGCTCGTTGCTTGAGCACCGGGGTCTTCAGGTGTCCTCGTTCTGTCGCCAGACAACTCGCGAACGAGTGCCGCTATCGTGTCGTCATTGCTCATCGACGCGCCAGCATCCCCGCCGACGTCACTTCTCATAGAAGTCGTGCCGGAAGCAGTGCCGTCTGCTTGGACGCGGTCCGCTTGTGCCAATCTCATTTGCTCGCCACCAGTCATGGCCCACGTGTCTGTGTACAATGCACGCTTTGTCAGTGCCACTGATACTCGACAGGTCCTGGACACATCAGAGTCCAGAATTACCGATGTCACGATGGTTCTCGTTGGGTATCTCGTGTTCGTACCTGCAGGTGTTGCTCTTCTCGAGTCCTGGGATCTTCAGCAAGTCCCTTTAGTATGTAGCACCTCTTTGCGTCCGTCCATGTAGAGCCGCAACGCAGGCGGGCATGACACATGACACAATAACACTGTTAACACAACGATCCACTGACTTTCATTCCGATTGCTCTCAGCACGAGCTCACCTTCGAGCTCTCACTGGTTTACTTGTACACCAGCACGACTGTTTGGTCTCGTACGGTGGCAAAGTCTCTGAAATCACGACCTGACGCGACCGGACACAAATCCCTGGCAAATCCTGGTTAATCGTATGGTCCTGGATTTAAAGCGCAGCGGTTTGGGAGGTGTACGCATGTACCCACCGACTCCTGCAACAGCCTCGGCTTTATTGAACGTTGCTCGAACCGCGTGACCGTCAACAACAGGATCTGCGCGCGCCGGCAGGTCGACAGACACATAAACCGCGTCAACATAACGCAACTTGAGTACCTCCGCCACAAAAAGAGCGTCGAGATGCACCCACTCGTCTGGCCTGGGCTCTCGTAGTCACTGAGCCTCACTGGAGCATCTAGCGCGCGTTTGTGATCGAGTTCGTGCACCTGCGAACCCCTACACTCACGCACGGCGTCAAAAAGCCAAAAACGAGCATGTCAGCCGCAAGACAAGCGACTGAACGCACTCCTTCTCTTCCCTCGTGCTCTACGAACGCGCTGGCACCTCACGCGAGCCTCGAGTGTGTCTGTGAGTCGGCCTGCGAGTCAAAACACACGTACACGGCGTCAAATCGCCATAAATCTGCTCTCACAGCCCCAAAAACAAAGTCGGCACGCACTCTCTCGACTTTCGCGTGCTCTTCGACAGTCTCGAGCACTGCTTGAGCCTCTCGAGCGTGCTCGCGGTTCTCTTCGTGCGCATGTGGGTCCAAACAGTCGCGCACGACACAAAAAGAACCGTTACGACACATTCGCTCGCCAATCCGGCGCCTCTCGCGCTCCACATTCGACAACAGACCCACCGGCACACACCTTCTCGATAGCGCCGACTGCAGAGCTTGTCACACGTCCCCTTGCCGCGTACCTTGCCTCCAGACGCTCAGGAGCGGCACGCACGAGCTTGCAGCCGTTATCTGCTGCGTTTAGGCCTCCTATTCGCAAATTGTATGAAACGCGTATCAGCCACTCAATCGACTCGGTTTTTTATTTATCTTCGATTTTGCTAGGGCTAGGGCAATTCCAGCGACCGAAGGAATTTTTTCTTACTTCGATCCTGGATAATCCGTATTAGAAATCCTGGATAGATCTGTTCGTACTACTGTTCTCAGTCTTGGACCGAAGCATTGCCGAAAATTTGTCAGGGTGTTCATGTACTGTACTGTGTTGAATCAACACTGTTGATTAAATTTAGGCACTGGTTATTATGACATACTGGAGCATCCTCCCTGATATATAGGCGAGGCAAAATGTACATACCAACACATTCTGGTAACATACCAACACATTCTAAAGTGAGAGCCAGTGCGTGTAGTATACATACGTTTCGTGTATACCCGGTTGAGCATTTGATCAGGGTTAAAAAGGCTGGTGGGAAGACGCGCGAACACAGCCAGATTCGAAAGCCCTGGCTTGATGGGTGTCATACTGAACAGATGCCAGATGTCTGGCAGCCGCTGAACGACATTCGACATCGGACACAAAGAGAGCAGCGACGTGTCACCACGGGCACTCATACGTGCGCGCGAGTGCAGTGCCAAAGCACTTGCGTGCGGTTCAGCATTGAAGAGAGTGGGCGATCAGAGGTGCCGTGTTTCGGAGAGCGCCTCGCACAGAGATACCAGACTTACCAGATGCGCTTGGATGTGGTGGTGGTAGTGATCCGCATGGTGTGCCATCGAGATCGCATGTTGAACAAGCTGCAAAATGTATGTTCATTCACAAGCACATGCACATGTAGCGATAGCGGAGATACTGGAGCACCTGCTTGCTCACTGGCCCCACCGGCTTCTTGTTCACGTGCTCCTCAGTAAAGAGCAGCACGAACACCCCACAGTTGTAGCTGTCGCTCTGGATGCCCAAGCTCGAGTTGTCAGCGCGCACTCGGTAGTCTGTCTTGAATTGCTCTTTTAACATTAGCGCAATCGCCAAGGCGAAGTTCCGCGCTTGAGCAGCGTAGCTCGAGCTCATTGGGTCGTAGTATCTGACGCTGCGCTCGCCCTTGTCGACCAACACTCCACACCAGTGGCACTGGCCGAGGTTATGCGGGACGATGATGTGTTTCCAGCTTGAGTTCACCGCGTCGCGCATCGGGTTCTCCCCTCCGATCATCGACATCGCCTCTCCAAGCACTGCGGGGACAACACACAAGCTGTCTGCTCTGCCAGTGGTACGGGCGAGTGCTTGAGCCATGGCACCGTCGCTCAGTTGCTTCTCCCCTGCAAAGTCGAGTACGTTCGCCTGTAGTGAGATTCCAAAGCACGGGTGCGTCAGTTGTTGCAGATTGTCGCGCCACAATCTAGCGTCACAGACCCACCTTGTCTGAGAACAGCTCCATGCCCTTCAGCTGCGTCTCTAAGCCGACAGAAGCCGATGCGTGGTACCATGGATCGAGCGTGTGGTCATCTCCGTCGACAGCGACCGATGCCAGCTCGCAGCGGTCTCCACCGCATTCAAAAGCTCGGTTGCGACGTGCTACCGCCTCACCAATTTCAAGGTTTCACGGTCGAAAACTCCGACACCTGGAACTTCGACATCAACCTGAGCTTTGGCAAGCCCGCGCGTCCGGTTTTGCAACTTCACAACTTGATATTTGCACTTGGCGATCGTTGCGTTGGTAGGATGTGAGTAACTTGGTCGAACGTCAAAGGCTGCCGAGTGCGTTCGGTAAGAATGAACGGCTTCGGAGTCTTCGCCGTCGGGAGCTTCTGTACGGCGAGCTTTCGTAGCTCACTGGCAGCGCTGAATGTGACCAGCTCGCCCAACACTCGCCGTACGGTCTCGAGACTCACGCCGTTGCGATGAAGGTGTTCGCCTCCCCTCGAAAGCTGAAGCTGAAGGGGTTTTCTCGCTCTCCGGGCTTTGGCCGTGATCTTGGCGCGCCCCCGGCTCCGCGGTGGCGTCTTGACCAAGTATCGCGGTGCTTGCTGTTGATCTTCGCCTTCGAAGTCGCCACTGCCAGAGTCGTCGGAAGCGAGCAGCACCTGTGCGCATTGGACATCTTCGCCAACGATCTGTTGCGTACTCAGCGGCTCCAGATACTCGATCACGGCCGACGACGGTGGAGAATGTTGCGCAACAATCTCGACGTACTGAGTGCTTGGGTCGGTTTGTCGGGTGACAAACTCGGTGTCGACACCTTCAAGCGACTCTCTTGCCGAGGCCGCTGTGCCGAATGTGATTGCCGACATGTCGATCATGAACTCTGTCTCGCTGCCACTGCGCTCGACTTCATCACCAATCGCAACATACTCGCTCACGCCCACTGGTCCTGTCGCGATGATGTCTGGTTCAGCTTGGCCTGTCACGACGGCGACATCTGGTTCTGCTTCCGGTTCTTCGCGATCACCGTCACGGCTCACGTCCAGAGCAGGGTCGGTATCATGCGAGACGCCGCTTGACACTATAACGGCGGCGTCGTGTGTTCGCCCGGACGATCTTGCCAGCGCCAACACTACTGGGTTGTGCGTTCTGCGTGCCACGACTTCGTCTAAGTCGGCGAGCATCTGGAGCGCGATCTTAAAGTCGCGCATGCCAAACTCGCTCAAGGTCTGGCAGATCCTGGTCGTCACTTGGCTCGCTTCCTTGAACCTCCTTCTTCGATCCCACACCGCCCGTGCCGGTCGTTCAGCCTCTCCTTCTTGGAATGGCTCCACCGCTGGGATGTCCACTTCCTCTGGGTTACGCGCAGTCGCCAGAAGCCACCGTGGGTTTAGCAGATGAACTGGAATAATAGGCTCGAGCTCGTACTCCATGCGCACGAAGATGACGTGCCGACACGGAAGAAGTCTGGGCGCCATGAATACACACGAACACGTCCAGGTGGACATCTCGATGACGTACTCGATCGTTGGTTCATCTCCAGCGTGGTCGTCCTCCGAGTCAGCACTGATGGAGGTCAGGTTCGGGATGGCTGAATGGAACGTGTACAGTGCTCGGGTCGTCGCGAGCTCGTACTTTCGGTAAACGAGGGTGCACGCGTGCTCGCTGAGCAGCTGTGCTGTGGCACTCATCTCTCGATCATAAGCTGAGTTGCGCACGATACCAATCTTGTGCAATCGAGCCTAGTAGTCCTTCTCAGCGAGTGTCTGGTAGAACATGATGGATGCTGCGCACTCAGCGACGTTCATGAAGCCGTGCACCACGTTTTTCAGTTGCTTCAATGACGCTTCTAATCGATTATTCGTGTTGTTGCCAAGCGTCACCGCGCTTTGACGTGTGTAGGAGTACCACATGTCGACGCACGAGTCCCAATTGCGACGAAAGTAGTCCTCAAAGTCCCCACGCTCACGCCGTCCCGTCCGCGAGTTTGTAGCGCGACGATCTCGATGATCTCCGTGCTCTGGCGAGTCTGTGTCTGGACAGTCCGGCGCTTGTCTTGGTGGAACCGCGCCAAGGAGGTGTCGCATGTACTCCCGCTGCGCCAAGTACTGTCGTTCGGTCTTGGAGTAGACGAGCAGCTCGACCGCAGCCTTGAGGCGGTCCTTTTGCCAGGCAGTGAAGCCGTAGACGTCCGATGCGATCTCCTCTCGAAGATACTTGATCACATGAAACTGGCACAGCAGGATTCGAACCGATGGAAGCGCTTGATGCACGACGCCGATCTCCGTAAAATTTTTGTCTACCACCACGCACTGCAGCTTGGTCCATGCTGGGTTGTGGTGCTTGAATGTCTCCACTGCAGTGCGGAGGGTCTCACTTCTCTCGTTCTGCACGAGCGCGTGTTGGACGTACTGGCCCTTGCCAAATACGCCATGCGCCATGAAGGAGAAGACTTGGTACCGCGACGCATTTGTCCCATGGGTGGCGTCAATGAGCAAGACTTCTGGGAATCTGGCAAACGTTTCTCGCATGAGTCGTGTTTGCATGATAATACATGTTGCGACAATCTACCAGAAGCGCGCAACAAGGAGAATCAGCACCTAGATACTGTGATCACCACAATGCAGACTTCTAATTACTAACCTTCGTTGCGATTGTGTCCGTGAAGATCCTGCCTACGTTCCCGGCTTCTTCTTCACAGAA
>JAASGD010000172.1:0-33406 GCA_023334115.1 Globisporangium megalacanthum
CCTCGGCCTCTTCCGAGTCAAAGCTCCAGAGGTCCCCCAAGAGCCCTGGGTCGGCGTGCAGCTTTGTTAAGTACAGCAACCGCAAGTCCTCTTCGTTGTCGAGAATCTCCATGAGCGCGCGACGGACGCCGTCAACCTGGGACTCAAACTCGTTCATCGTGTTCTTGAACGTCCGCAGCGTCTCGAGCTCGCTCACTGCAATCTTGCCATGCGCGAGCCGGTCGAGCGCAGTCGACACCACGGGCGCGCGCTTCTCATAGTCAGCTTCAAAGTACCGGCAGAGCGTCGCGAGCAGCGCTTCAAGTGCGCTAATTAATCAGTCAGCAAAGAATCAGAACCAGACTCAGTTAGTTCCGATCCCGGCGAAAAACAACCACCGTCAGCACCTGCTAAAGTACGAATCCGCGCACGCACGCACCGGAACTCGAACGGCGCGTCACCCTGCTCACCAACGCCTGTGGTCTCACGGAAGCTCTCGCGCAGGATTGAGAGGAGGCTGTCGGCGCCGTCCGGTACAAACACGAGGCACGTGTCGCGCATGAGGATCGCGCGGACAGGGTCTGCGTTCATGAGCACGGCTTGGTTGCGCAGCTCAATCGACGGCTCGTTCGAGACAGAGAAGGCCGTGTCGAGCTTCCGGATGTCGCGCGCGTGCACGCGCTGCACATCGATGATCGTCGCGCCGAACGCGGACGACGCAGTGTGGGCGAGCAGTTTGGTCTGGTGCACTCGCGTGGGTGGCGCGTTGTGGCGGCTGCCACCGCCTCGACCCGTGTCCAGCGCCGCTTCTTGTGTCATACGCAGCACGTCGGCGCGACTCACTTCCTCAAACGCCGACGAGCCGTCGGGCGAGAAGCGCAGCACGAGCGACCGCCCGTGCTTGAGCGACGGGTCGAATGCGCACCCGAAGCGCTGGTCATCTGCGTGTGCACCAGCAGCAGCAGCTTCGTCCACGACCACCACTGCGTCCATCGACAGCGTGCGGAACGGGAAGCGTGGAGACGCGTCCACCACGTCCACAGAGGCGTTCATGGCGAGCGCAGCATGGAGCGATTGTTTCGGACTGACTGGCTGGGTTGAGTGAGAAAAAATCTCAAATATCTACACTACTGTATCTACACAATGTGTTGTGGTACTGCAGCCAGACTTGAGATTAGAAGCCAGTAAATTGGTACATGGATGGGACGACAGCCAAGAGAGCGAGCAAGCACCACCACGTGTGCATTGTCGTCGTCTCCACTTGCCATGTCTACAGAACTCTCGCACGTCTCGCACTCGATCCAGTCACATCGTCGAGAAGATGGACAGCGCTGTCACACGCGCGTGGTCGTTGGACGGCGCTTGCTGCTGGTACTGTGCTGTTGCTGCTGTTGCGGAGTCAGGGCCGCTCCAGAGAGGCGATGGCTGCTGGCCGACGGGATGCCCGACGGTGCAGCCGACGTCGGAGCCGCTGATGACGACGACGACGCAGTTGTAGCGGCAGTGGAAGCTGGAGCTTGGTGGCGCCGCGTGACAGACCGCAGCGTCGCACTCAGCCACGACCGCTCGCCACTCGCCTTCTCTCGACGACCACCTGCAGCTGCCGCTGGAGGCATCGACGCACGCGCCGTCGCCGTGTTCGCACTCGTCGCGTTGTTCTCGTCCCTCTGGCGCGTCGACGCGGGCAGCGGCTGCGACGCTTGGCGTCCAATGCGCGGGATGAGACTCTCGCGACGTGACGAGTTACTCTTCGTTGGCGTCGGTGCGGTCCTTGGAGCCGACGCGACAGGGTCCACGGCCGCCTTCGCAGCTGGAGCAGCGCGTGCGTGCGACCTGGGCGGCTCGTGCAGCGACGACCGTCGTGGTGGACCGAGTGGCAGAGACTGTGACGTGGTCAGTTCGCGTTCAGCTGGTCGCCGCAACACCGATGGGTCCTGGGACGGCGACGACACAGCCTTCCGCACACGTAACGACGCACTCGAAGGCGTGGAAGCGGCGGTGGCTGGCGCCACAGCGATGAGCTCCTTCCGCTGGCTATCTGCAGACGCCCGTCGCGTGATTGGCGGAGACGCAGCGCTCACTGCCGCGGAGGGTTTGAACCGCCGCACGAGTTCGTCGACACGACTCAGTAGCAGTTCCTTGTCGGACTGAAGCTGCTGCTTCTCGTGCTCGAGCCGCTCAATCGTGGTCTGACGATACCACCGAGATGAGAATCAGGGCCGCGACTGCACCTCGTCTCGCTCGCTTGCAGATACACCAGCACACACACACGCACCTGCAGTTCGTGGACCAGCGGGTCGGGCTCCGCCACTGGCTGCGTGCTCTGGTCGCCACTCGCGCTGTCGCTGTCGCCGGCCCACGACATGTTCTTAAACTTCTTCAGCGTCATTGGCGAGATGTCCGTGTCGCTCTCGCTCTTGCGCTTCGCAGGCGACGCTTGTGCGATCTCCACGTGCGCTTGCGCCAGCGCGGTCCGCAACGCCACGTTCTCCTTCTCCAGCTTCTCAATGCGTTGCTGGTACGTCATCTCGGCCGTCATAATATGGAGCTTTGGGCGGATCTTGATGTTCTTGGCGCGGTTTGCGTACTTGAGCGTGTTGTGCGATTCGTCAAAGCACGCGTGTGACGGGTTCACATTCGCAATCATCACGAGGCGACAGTCGCCTTCGAGCGAGTTCTACGAGCCACACAGGTCAACGCGAGCGCACGTCGTCGGCAGTGGGGGCGAAAGAGAGAGAGGGAAGGAGGCGTCAGGACTTGTGCCTCCATAAGCAGCCACCAGTGGTGCCTATCGCACCTTCAGCAGATGCGTGAGCTTGCTGTCGCGGTACTGAACCTTCGTCTTGAGGCGCTGACGCGACTCTTGCAACTGCTGGTTGCCTTCGAGGCTCTCGAACGACGTGCTCCGAACGAGCTTCCGGGTCTTTGTCGTGAGGCTGTTGATGCAGTTCGCTAGCGCCAGCAGCGACTACAGACCAGAACGAGTAGATAGATAGAGAGAGCGACGCGACAGAGCCGTCAAGTGAGCGAAGTAAGTGCGTTGTCGTCGTTGGCATCACTTCCACGCACTCGACATCCCAACACGAGCACCAACAACAGCCTGCGATGGTCCATACTAGTACCTTGTTGATGTTCGCGCCTTCCGTGAGCCGCATGCCTCGGTTCTGCGTCGTGGACGCGCGCTCTGAGCCTGCGAGGTCAATCAGCGACAGCTTCCCTTCGACAACAGACTTGCGCGGGTGCGTCCCCGAGAGCATCGTTGTCGTCGTATGGCGCACAACCACTTGGATCACAGCGTGGGAGCGGGATGAGACGACGTTCGCAGCAGTCGGTTCGGTCTTGCGGTGGCGGTTGCCGCTGCCGTGTCAGCAAATGCTCTGCGAGTCAGTGTGGTGTTCAAGAGACCCACAGGCCTCCCCCCACACAGAGACACCAACCGCACCGACGCAGCAACTGGAGCACTTCGCCGGCGCTCTGGGCTTCTTCATGGTGCAGCCCTGCGACATGGACGATCCCACGAGCTGGCTCGACAGAGACAGTAGCCCCACACACCCACATACACGACCGCACTCGTCAGCTAGTAGAGAGAGAGCGACAGGGATGCACGCGTGCGTACAAACCCCACGTACCTGGGTCTTCTCGCAACGCGAGCGCACTCGTGGACGGCTGCAGCAGGTCGCGAATCTGTTCGTTGTACACCTCCAAGTACGAGATGAGCACCTTCCACTCGAATGCAGAGCCCTCGGCGATCTTGAGCACCGCTTCCTCCTGCTTGCGGAAGCGAATGAGGCTGAAAATGTCCGCGAGTGCGTGGGGAATGATGCCGTCGACCTCGAACGAGTCCTCGGCAAAGTCGTCCAGCTCGCCAGCGCCGTCACGCTCTGAACCCATCATTGTGTGCGTCTTGCCCGCCCCTGTCGCTCCGTACCTGCCACGAAACGCCACGTACGATAGATTGTGAGCGAGCGATAAGGTCTCATACTGTAGAGTGTGTGGTTCGGGTCAATGCTTACGCAAACACAGTCGCGTGGTAGCCGTTGAGGATGGTCGGGATGACGTCCATGACGGTCTTTGCGTAGACTTCGTCCTGGGACGCCTGATACACACACACTCACACAGACTTGAGTCGTCACCCACTCATCGCTGACCCCACAACTGACAAACGCAGCGACTCTGTGCAGCCGCACCGTGTGTGGAAACGCAATGTCGAACGCGTACTCCTTCGTGGACGCCTGCTGGCTCTTCAAGTGTCCGTTTGGAGCGCCAAACTTTTCAATCACCACCGCCTGCAGTGTGTGTGGACATTGGAGTGAGTCGCTTGCTATCAACGGCGCACTGAAGGCGCTGGTGATGAGCAGCACGCACCTGGTCGCCGACTACGCGGCAGCACTCGCGGTGCCCGAGCGCGCGCTCGCTGCTGGCGAGGGGCCGCAGTCGCACTGCGACCTGGTCGCGTGCCATCATTAAGCAAGTGGACGAGTGAGGAGAGTGTGTTTGTTTTCAGGAACGAGTGGGTGCAAACAGGAGCGACGAGGTACTCACCAGCATGCCTGACGTGTTCTCCTCCATGCTGTCGTCCAGCGCGTCGTCGCGCAGCATCCGCAGTCGCTCCATGGCGAGCGAGCGAGACGGCAGGCGAGGCGATCAGCAGGTCACGCGAAAAGTCGGCGCCAAAAAGCAGAGTGGCTTCAAAACCGAGTCTGGTGCAGACAACTGAAACAAGCTAATTACAGTTTTCAGACTTTGGAACATCGGAAATACGAAATAAGCCCTAGTGTCTCATTTATTTATGATATTGTTACATATTTTACTGTTCTATTCAAAAGCAACTGAAACACAGGAGCAAAAATGCGCCTCAAGCTCAACATCGACGACGACAGCGATGACGACAACGACCTCGGGCAATCGACCAGCGCTCCGCTCTCTCCTGCAACCACCACTTCTCGCTTTATTCGGGCGCTTGTAGCAGTAGCGCTCGCCGTCCTGCTCACGCTCGCGAGCGTGCAGCTGCTCGTGCCTTCGCTCGCGCGCTGGCAGAGCGACCAGGACATCCGAACGCTCGACGCGCAGCTCGCAGCGATTGACGCCAGTCTGCAGCTGCTCCACGTCGACACAGCACGCGCAACAGAGCGCGCAAAGCGGTTTCTCACGCAGTGCCACACTGCGCAGGCCGCGTCGACTGCGCTCTCGCACTTACTCGCACGTGCAGATGCACAGGCGTTCAATCACCACGCGTACCAGCGCCTCGAGAGCCACACGCATGTCCTAAAACAGGCAATTACGTTCCAACGCGACGCGAATGCGACGAGCGAGCAGCTGCGAGCGCTCAACTTCTCACTGCCGCTAGCGACGCACAGGACAAAGCGGCCGTTGCCGGTCACGACAGCGCAGAGGCGCCAGCTGGAAGAGATTCAGCGACGGCAGCGGAAGCTCAGCAGCAGCATCGCGTCGCTCGCAGTCGACAGCGTGGTCGAAGCTTCCGAGCTGGCGAACGCAGCAGAGATGGAGGCGCACGACCGGCGCGTGGACGCGGTGCTGGTCGAGTCGCTGCGGCTCCTGGAGACGGAGATTGAAGCGTACCACCAGCGCCAGGCGGCCAAACGCACTGGCGCGCTCGTCTTCTACACGCTGGTCACGTTAGTCACGGGCGGGTACCTCTGGCTGGCAGTGGTGGAGCGGCGACGACGGCGGCGGTGGACACTGACGGCGCCAGCGTCGTGGTCCTGGTCAACGGTGCAAACGTTCCTGCTCGAGATCCGGGACCTGCTCCGTTCCGCTATCGTGCGTAGTTGCGTCGCGTGCTGGAACTGACCGGGTCTTGGAGTGGTGGGTGGTAGGTCCAGTGTACTGACTTTTGAGAGACGACTTTCACGTGTGGTGGTGCGTCTAGGTGATCGAGGACCTTCGCAGTCAGGAAGCGATGCCCACAGACGAGCCTGTCGCATCAGACGACAGTCAAGACAGTGTACCAGTGCGAAAGTCCGTCGTGACACTGACGACGAATCACCAGAGAGGAGCTCTGAGTGTGAGTGTGCGAAATCTCTGATCGAATCCAGAACATCGATTCGATACCATTTCTGATATTTTCTGTGTTGTTGAGGTTGGTGTCAGTAAATTCCAACTGGTCCTTTGAGTACCAGCCTCCGGCCTGAACTCGCGGTACACGAATCCTGCACAGTCAGGACAACATCCCGAACACTTCCTATGTATCTGCATGTCCTACAGTTCATAGAAGACTGCACCGAAGTGAGGGTCTCGTGTGCGTGTGCTCATTCGTTCGCTAGCTCAAGCAGCCTTGTGTTTGTTTGGATTGTATCGCGTCAACCCATCAAGAACCATCAAGGGCTCGGACAAGGAGTTGGGCGACGAGGCGAGCAACGCGCATTCTCGGCCGCCCAACTGACGCCTTCATTCATCTCATCTCGCAAAACGCGATGCGTTCACCAACTCCGGAGCAGCTCTCAGTGACGCGTTCGACGAACTTCTCGGCGCTGATGACGCCACTCGGGTCGCCAGCCTCCACGCACTCATTCGCGTGTGAATTCGACGCGGATCCGCGGAGCAGTGCGATGCTGGCAAGAGTCTCGACTTCATGTATCTTTCGGGTTATGTGCAACAAACTGAAAGTGGTGCTGAGTAGCTATGGATGTACCACAGGTGCTGCGATTCGATGCGAACGGCAGCTACGCGTTCGAAGAGCTCAACCGGAACGACATCTTGCAGCGAATCCGGAAGGCAGAGATCACACCTAGCGGTGCGTGGGCTACTGCCGTCGTTTCGACTCTTCCAGGCGGCACATGCTCACGTGTACCTACCGCCTCAACGGCAGAACCTGTGCCACCGCCGTCAATGAAAGAGAAGCGCGCAGGAGGCGTAGGCGTTGGCCAGCTGGGGTCGTTCTGCGACCTGCAGCCCGTGCACATGCGCGACCTCCGGAAGCTCGACTCGTCCTTCTCTGCGGGGTCGCAAGAGACGTCGATCGTCGTCCGCAAGCAGGCGATCCTTGTCAATGCAGGTGCGAAGGACACTAACGACAGGACGGATGGCTTCTCCGCTTTGCTTTGGCTTTGAACTTGCGGTGACGATACTGATTACTGTGGTCACTCGAAGCGCAGACCCGATCCGCGTCATCGTGATGCGCCACTCATGCCTCGTGCTCGTCCCCGATGGAGCTGACAGCCTCCTCTCGCTTCTAATCAATGGCTTTCGCGAGTGCGTTCAGGACAAGGACAGCGAGACTCCGTTCGAGTTCTTGTACGTGTCCGGAAGCCAAGGAGGTTGGCGCTGTGGATGGCACTGGTCTGGCATTGGTCTGAACTGTTTGTGGGGTGACACCCGTTCGCAGGGCTCTTGAAGTGATTCTGGACACGCTGTCTCGGTACGACCGGTCGATTCGAAGCGTGGTGCCCACGGCAAGCTCATTCACCTGCTGTGTGTATATGTGCGAGTACAGTGTATTCATTGACGAGTTCGAAGAGTTCGCTACGGAGATTGGTGGTATGCTCGATTCCCTGGCGCGAGTGAAGATCATGACTGGGGAGCTGGAAACGCTGCGCGTGATGAAGAACAGTATCGACGCGTTTGAGACCCAAGTGGACAGTCTCCGACGCGCGCTCATGAGCATCTTGGACAACGAAGAGGATCTGCGGCTGCTCTACGTCACAAAGGTGAAAGGAGGGGGCTTGTTGTCGCTTGGTGTCGCCGTTGGCTTTGATGAGATCTCATTATGGTGATGTTCACTGTGGACTTAAACATCTGTAGCTGTACAATGAGCCGACTTTGATCAACGAACTGGGCAGCTTTGACCCGGAAGAGGTGGAGATTCTGCTTGAAGCGTACCTGAAGGTTCGTTCGTGTGTTTGTTCAGACCCCTAAGCTAGCGTAGTTTGGTTCGGAGCAACTCCTGTTCGTTTTGCTATCGCATACACACTCTCTCTTGTTCCGGCGACCAGGACATCTACTCGACGCGAACGAAAGCGACGCTGCTACAGCACCGCATCCAAGCCACCGAGAGCCTCGTGACGATGAAACTCGACTACGGACGCAACTACCTCCTGGCGCTCGACCTCGTGTTCAACCTCGTCGGTGTCGGCCTTGGCGTCGGGACACTAATCTCTGGGATCTTTGGGATGAACCTCAAGTTTGGCGTGCCGGACACGACGACGTCGTTCGGGTGGGTGCTCGTGGCGATCATCCTCGGGAGCGTGCTGATTATCTGGGGCGGCGTGTTCTTCTTCCGTCGTCAAGGACTGATGATCAGTGCGTGAGTGGGCGAGGGAGTGAGAGAGTGTCGGTATGCGAACTCGATGAGCGTCAGTACAGAACGCGAGACGAAAGTTATACGTCTTGATTGATGATGATGTCACTCTCTTACGCTGCGCAACTCGGAAGGTGGTTGAGCGATTGCCTCTGACCACATAGTAAGCTCAGAAGCTCAGCACGCCGTGGCCACGGAAGTAGACGATCCCACTGAGCGTCAGGAGCGCACAGAGCAGGAGTGCGCCGAAGAAGATCGAAGCGAAGATGCCAGGCGTGTGCTCTAACCCGGACTGGAGGTTCATGCCGAAGCCCGCAGTGATGTACATGCCGAACGTGAGGCTCACCGTGATGAGCCCGAAGAGCACGTCGACTGCGAGCAGGTGGTTGCGCGTCGCGTCGAGTTTGAGCATCACGAGGCTCTCAGTGTTGTGGATCCGGTTCTCCAGTAGCTTGGCTTTCGTGCGGGTCGTGTGAACCTCCTGCGTTCACACCGGTATACGTCACCGACCCACGGAACTACGGCGAGCACAGGAAAGTTGCACGAATCACAAGCGCACCTGGAGATACGCCTCTAAGATCACTTCGGCCACCTCTGGGTCGAACGTCAACGTCGCCGCCGTACCCATCGCCTCTGGATGAACCTGGAGCTGTCGGTGGTGCAGGAATGAAAGACCCGACCCAGCCTGATAGTCAGTCACATCCGATCACTCCTGACTTGACTCACAAGTTATACGGCTCGCACACGCGCCGTTGTCAAATACAGCTGTCGCATGTCTTCTTCACTGTCCAGCACGCTCATGAGCGCTCGACGAATGCCTTCCACCTGAGAGCGTCCGACAGCACAGAAGGTAGTAGTGTCACTGCGTGGATCAGCCAGCGCTTCACGCAACCTGTTCAAGTATGACTCGAAACGACACCACACCTGGGACACAAAGTCGTTCATGGTGTTCTTGAGACTCCGCAGCGCCTCGAGCTCTCTCGTCGTGATCGGCGTGTCTGCTAGCTTCTCGAGCGTCGTCATGATCGCTGGGAACGTGCGCTCGCACTCTGTGAACAGCAGCCTTCAAGCGAGTACTAGGTGATTCAGTCGGTTGAGGAGGAAGCATTGCTTGGTGCGGTCTCTATAAGACGAGCGTACTTGCAAAGCGTGAAGAGCACCGCTTCAAGCGCTCTGGGGCGTGACAACAACAACAGCTCTCGGAATGCTCAGCCCACACGCTCGGGTGTCTGTACAAACAACCGCCAGGTGTGCACACCACAAGTCCTGCTGCACCTGAACTCGAACGGCGTCTCCTCGGACTCTTCTTTCTCGGCGAAAAGCTCGCGGAACTTGTCTTTCAAGATCGAAACCAAGCTGTCAGCACTCTCTGGGACGAACACGATGCACACGTCGCGCATAATGATCGTTCGCAGCGGATCTAGTGCGTCGTTCGAGAGCGTGAGTCGCTTCATTCCGAGCCCAAGAGCCATCAAAAGCCTCGCTGTTCCGCACCGGCGTTGATCAGAACCGCTTGCTTGCGAACTGCGATGCACGGCTCGTTGGTCTCAGAGAACGTGGTATCGAGCTTTCGCAAGTCGCGCATATGCACGAGCTGCAAGCACGAGTGAGATGGTTCAGTCAATCCCACCACCGCTGCCGATCTGGAGAAGACCGCACTGCAATTGAGACAAACAGATCGCACCGGAGCTCCTCCTCCGGATCCACTGTACGCAGCGGTGAACGAGCGGCGCGGCTCTCTTCGAGGAGCTTGTGGGGGCAGCTCTGGCTGGCGGAGCGAGCTCGCCTTGGGGCTCTCTGTACTACCAACGGAATACGAAGGCTGTGAGCTGAGCGACGCTGTGTGCGCAGCTTCGTGGGTCATCTTGAGGATGTCGGCACGGCGCATCTGCTGGAGCGTTGCGTTTCCCTTCTCGTCGATCAGAAGCACCTTAAGAAGAAGATACTTACTTATATGTGAGAATTGCGCCCTTACTCCATAGTTCTGGCCACGTAACACGTAGCTAGCTGATGGGTGCCCAAGAGAAGCTACACCATGCAGACTACGAACCGGCGTCCGCGAGCTCTTGCGGCTGCCTTCCCCAAGGTCGATCGAGAGTCCGGGGTGGCGACTCGCGAGCAGCTCCGGGCCGAGTATCTCGAGTTCCACGACATCCGAGAGCGGCTGGCGCTGCTTCCACTTGCTCAGGAGGTCCATTACCCCAGCGACTTCTCGTTGTCACGATCAATTCGCCGACTAGTGTTGCAGTTGAAAAGTCGCATCGCAACTCTGAGAGTGGATCACTTCTTCTGTGGCTACTGCCACCATCATTTTTCTCGTCACAACCCACGTCACCATTTCCCATTTTGTCCGCCTATTTCCGCATACTTGCTTTCGCGATTCGAACCGACCAGCCTGGAAGCCCGCAGCTCGCGCCGCACGCACACACTCGCTCAGCCCAACCAGCAGCGCTTGCACGCCTCTGCGCATGTACAACCGCATGAACAACAACCGCTCCACGTCCGCGCGAGACTCGCTGTTCACCGGCGCATCGGTGCGTCTCTAGAACATACTGGAAGTGACGAAAAGCGAAAAGAGTGACGAACGAACACGTGTGCGCTGACGTACAGCAGCACAGCGGCGGCGCTGCCGACAGCGGAGAGCAGGCGAAGCGGCTGCTGGAGGAGCAGAACGATGAGCAGATTAGCCACCTGTCGCTGCAGATCAGCCAGCTCAAGCAGGTGCGGGTTGGTGCGTTCGGTGGATGTGATGGTGAAGCGGTTGTGGACTGCTGACGGTGGGTTTCGCCTGCGTGTGTGCAGCTCTCGACGAGCATCCACTCGGAAGTCGTGAGCCAGAACAAGTACCTCGACGGCATGGTACGTGCAGTTCTAGAGAGCTTGCAGGCTGTCGTTTGAGCGTGTAATTGCTGGGCACAGTAAGGACCGACCACTGGCAGCGACGACCACGAGCGCGCTGCGTGGACGGATTTAACGGCATTAATTGGCTATTGTGTTCCACCGCGACGTGCAGGGCAAGGACTTTGACAATACGGAGGGGCTGCTCGGCGGTACAATGAAGCGACTTGGCGCGATGATGGAGCAAGGCGGCAGCAAGCACATGCTCTACCTCGTCGCCTTTGTCGTGTTCGTGTTTGTGCTCCTGTACTACACGATCCGCTCGCATTAGAAGGCATCCGATTTTATCCGCTCTTCTTACCGAATTACTGAACCCAATTCAATCCGTGGGAAACGCAACTTTCATCACTATCTTTTTCTCGCATCAAAACACGCGGCTCTTTCCTTCTCTGCTATTCAAACAGTAATGAAGAAAATGAGGGTGCGCTTTTCCTCCCTGTTTTCCGCGTGAAACACGGACAAAAATCATATTTGCCCGCCGCCCCGCCAGACCCACCAGCAGTAGCAGCTCCGCTTCCATCGTCGCCACCAGCACCTGCACCAGGTCTCCCTTCCCCCTTGTCTCCCCAAATTGCCACGCGTCATGGGCAACTTCCTCACGTCCCCACTCACCACAAAGGAGACGGCGACCGGCGCCGACGCCGCGCTCTCGTTCGGCGTGTCCGCCATGCAAGGCTGGCGCACGAGCATGGAAGACACGCACATCACGGCACTCGCGCCCGAGGGCTACCCGCCAGGCATGTCGCTCTTCGCGGTCTTCGACGGCCACGGCGGAAAGCTCTCGTCTTCGCTCGCGGGCGACCTGCTCGCGCACATTTTGCTCGACACGTTCCAGACGCGCAAGTACTTTGACGAGCACACGCCGACGCCCGAGGAGATTGGCGACGCGCTCAAAGAGGCGTTCCTCGTGCTCGACGACGAGATCCGCTCGTACCCAGAGGTGCAGAACGGCACGGACTTGAGCGGCTGCACGGCCATCGCGGCGGTGGTCACGCGAAAGCACATTATCGTCGCGAACGCAGGTGTGTGTGTGTGGGTGACAGTGTCTCTTGTGGTGCGTTTCAAGCGATGAGGAGGAGCGACTGATGCAAGGGCGCTGTGTGCTCTCGTGTTGTGTGCAGGCGACTCGCGCAGTGTGCTAGCCAAGGGCGGCAACACAGTGCCCATGTCGTTCGACCACAAGCCCATGAACGTGCGTTGGTTGTGGGATGGGCGGGTGGGGGGTTATAGCGACCTATGCTGACGTCTTTTTAACAACGCGCGTCTTTTATGCACGTGTGACGTGTGTTTAGGAGACCGAGCGCAGGCGGATCGAAGCGGCGGGTGGTATGGTGCGCGGCAACCGCGTGAACGGCGACCTTGCGGTACGAGAGAAGCAAAGCAGGGGTGGTGCATACGTATATAGGAACTGATCCGCACTCATGTGTGAATATGCCCAGGTGTCGCGTGCGCTCGGTGACTTTACATATAAGCAGCGCACGGAGCTGCCGCCAGCCCAGCAGCAGGTGTCGCCCGTGCCTGAAATCACGATCGAGGCGGTGGACGGCACAGAGGAGTTCCTGCTGCTCGCGTGCGACGGCATCTGGGACGTGATGACGAACGACGGCATCTGCGAGTTTGTGCGCTCGCTGATGCGGAACGGCGAGAAGGACCTCGGGCTCATCGCAGAGGAGATCTTGGACCACAGTTTGGTCGAGGGCAGGTGCGATTTGGGTGGTTGCGGTGGCCGTGGCTCGGAATGGCGATGAGTGACTGACGGACTCTTGGCCTGGATCGTGGCTCTGCTCTGTAGCCGTGACAACATGAGTGCGATCGTGGTCCAGTTCCCAGGCGCGACGTTTGGTTCGGGCGACGGTGTCGCCGGCATCCGCAAGATCCGTAAGCAGAAGGAGGACGAGATGGAGGCGCGAGGAGAGCGCGTTGAAGACAGCTACGGCGCGTAAGCTGCGCTTGCTGTCCTGTCGCGTGTGGTGAAGAGAGAACGAGAATGAGTGAGCGACCAAGACGAGAGAGAGAGAGAGAGAGAAGATGGTAGGTGGAGTAGTAGCAGCCATCGTCATCGCACGCCTGCTGGCGTTGGGCCTCCTCGCAAGGCAGCGCAGCCCCCGAGCAGCGGAGACGAGCGCGCTGCGACCAGTGAATAGGGTTTCGCGCGATTCGTGCTGGTTGCGGACGGAGCGGTCGCGTGTGGGGGTGGGTGGATCCATGTGGTGGATCCCGTCTGTGTGTGGGGGGGGAGGTGAAGACGAGAGGGGACTGGTTGTGACAGTCCAAGCGAGTGAGCGCAAGTGCGAAGGAAGCTGTTATTGGGAACTCGTCGCTGTCGCGGGGGTCTGGTTGATCCGGTCGCTGCTTCGATGTGCCGTGTGGTTCGTCGGTCGCTTGTACTTGGAGAGGTCGAGCGTGCGAAAGTACGCGATCGTGCGCGTGAGTCCTTCTTCAATGTCCACGTGCGGCGTCCAGTCCAAGTGTTCTCTGCGCCACAACCGACACCAGTGGTAAAACCCACCCAATAACCCACCCATCCACCCAAATACCCATATAGCACACGTACTTTGCAAGTGTAATGTCGGGCTGACGCAGCTTCGGGTCGTTGTTCGGGAGGCTGTGGAACACGAGGCGGCTCTTGGAGCCAGTGAGACGGAGCACCGTGCGCGCCAAGTCGAGGATCGTCATTTCGTGCGGGTTGCCGAGGTTCAGCGGCCCCACGAGCGAGTCGCACGCCATGAAGCGCACAATGCCGTCCACGAGGTCGTCGACAAAGCAGAACGACCGCGTCTGTTCGCCTGCGCCGTAGATCGTAATGTCCTCGTTGGCGAGCGCCTGCATGATGAAGTTGCTCACAACACGGCCGTCGTACGGGTGCATACCGGGTCCGTACGTGTTAAAGATGCGCGCTACGCGAATGTCGACGCCGTGCGTGCGGTGGTACTCGAAGAAGAGCGTCTCAGCCACGCGCTTGCCTTCGTCGTAGCACGCGCGCACGCCTGTGCAGCTCACGTGACCGCAGTAGTCTTCTCGCTGGGGCGACACTTCCGGGTCGCCGTACACTTCGCTCGTCGACGCTTGGAAAATGCGCGCGCGGACGCGTTTCGCGAGCCCAAGCAAGTGGAGCGCGCCGAGAAACGACACTTTCGTTGTCTTGATCGCGTTGTACTGGTAGTGCACTGGCGACGCTGGGCACGCGAGGTTGTACACTTCGTCGACTTCGCAGTAGTACGGCAGCGTCACGTCGTGGCGCACAAACTCGAACGTGTCGCTAAAGCGGCGCTGGAGCTGCTGGACGCCGAGCTTTTGGCTCGTAAAGAGGTTGTCGAGGCAGAGCACTTCGTGGCCGAGCGACAGCAGTCGCGTGCAGAGGTGGATGCCGATGAAACCGGCGCCGCCGGCGACGAGAATGCGCTTTGCAGGCGGTGCCGGCACTGGTCGAGGGATTGCAACCATGGAAGAGGACTCGATGGTAGGTGGCGAGGTGGTGGTGGCGACGTTCGGCTCGGCGGTGGCTGGCGCAGCCATGGCTGTGGTAGCGGCCGTTTCAGGCGGCGGCGGTGGCGCGAGCGCGCTCGAAGGCATAGAGCTGGACGCCATCGTCCTCGAGAGTCGACGAGTGACGAGCGAGTGACGACGGCGTGCGCGAGTGCGGGACCAGAGAAATGAAGGGATTCAAATGGTCAGTCAGGTTTCGTAAGCCGCATAAATTAGGGAATTTGTATAAATTAGGGAAAATAGACTCGGGAAAGAGGTGGCGGTCACAGCGCTCATCGCTGCCCTGTCACAGGCAGCATGGACGAGGTGGCTGGCGCCGTGCTCCGCTGGTTCCTAACGAGCGCTGAAGCGCACAAGAAAGTGCCGCCCACGCACTGGACCGTGCTTGCAGGCGTAGTGGTCACCACCACCACCAGCAACAGCACAGCCGAGTCCCCGCGCGTGCTGAGCGCCGCCACTGGCACCAAGTGCCTCGGCCGTCGCGACCTCGATCCGCGCGGACTCGTGCTCCACGACTGCCACGCCGAGACGCTCGCGCGCCGTGCGCTGCTGCGCTACTTGTACGCCGAGGCGCTCACGTGGGCTGCAACAGGGCAAAGCGAGTGCGCAACGTCGTTGTTCACACGCAGCAGCACGAGCGGCCGCCTCGTGCTCAAGCCCGAGCACGCGCTGCATTTCGTGGTGACCGAGGCGCCGTGTGGCGACGCAGCGCTCTACGAACTGCGCGGGGACGTCGTCGACGCACTGATCCAGCAGCGCGTGTCCTCAGAGAGTGCTGAGCGCAGTGCGCTGCGTCTGACTGGCGCGAAAGCGAAGCGCAAGCGCGAGGACGACGCGACCGAGCCAGCAGCTCTCCGATATGACCATCACTCTCAACCGGATAATGCGTCCATAAAACATCAGCAGGAAACGCGCTTTGAGCAGGTGGTAGGCGTCGCCCGCGTCAAGTCGGGTCGCTCCGACCTGCCGCTAGCGAAGCAGACGCTCTCCATGAGCTGCTCTGATAAGCTCGCCAAGTGGGCCGCGCTCGGCGTACAGGGCGACCTGCTGCTGCAGTTCTACGACCCACTCTTCCTCGCGTCTGTCGTTGTACTTCGTGACGACGCGAGCGTCTCGGCGGCGGCCCAGCAAGCGGCGCTGGAGCGCGCGGTCATTGGGCGACTGGCGCAAAGCGCACTGTGGCCGTCGACCCACGACAGTCATCACTGTACTACTGCACATGTTGTCACAGTCTCGGACGTGGCGTTTGAGAGACACCGGACGGCTGAGCGAGCTCCGTCGAGTCTCGCACTTAACTGGACACGTCAAGAAGCCCACTGGTGTGCCGCGTTTCAGCGCGTGCTTTCTACGACGACCACTCCTAACAGCGACCACCGCCTGCTGCGAACGTTCTTTGAAAGCGCAAACGTCGAGGTCGTCATGGCGGCAGCAGGACTCAAACAAGGCGCGAAGAAAGTGGCCGCGATGAGCGAGAAGGAGGCGCAGAAAGTGGCGTCCCGCCTCACCAAGCGCACGCTTTACCTTGCGTTTCACGCGGTCGCGTCGGTCGAGGCGCGTCGCATAAGCGACAGTGACCAAGACACGGGAGGAGCCGACACGACCACCGCTCCACCATTTTGTCAGCACGACAACAGCGCCGAGTCGCTTCCGTACTTGGAGCAAAAGCGAGCGATTCCGCTGGTGTTGGACCCTCGCAGCTCGGCGACAGCACAGGCGCACCGTGAAAGCGTCGAGCGGATCCGCGAGCGACGGACGCAGTTTGTCGCGGCGATCGGAACGTGGGTCGGCGTGCCGGAGTCGTACAAGCAGTTCACCGTCCCAGCGCGGCCGTTGCTGTGATTTCATGCGGTGCCTTGAGTACTGTACGACCTTGTGCGTCTTACTACGTACTGTAGGGAGCTTGTCAAACTCACAAAGACCGCGTCCGCCTCGCAATGTTGCAGCAGCTGCGCTCTTCGTCGTCTCACGTCCACTCGACTCCCAAGAGGAACTGCAACACAATGAGTGTGGGAGCTGCATGGCTGGACGATGTGTCCGCCAGCGATGCAGCTGCCATTTGTTGTGTGTTGCTGAACTTTGGAATAAGAAACGACCAAATGAAAACTTAGGAAATCATCTCAACCCGATCGAGTTCGTCTCTCTTTCGCCAATCAAACTGTCTGCTGTCACCAATACGTCCGGATGAATTTATACATGTACCACTGCTAGCGGGAAACAGAAAAAATAGAGCCAAAAAAAATCTTGAAACGACGACGATAGCGTCTGAAGCACTTGGCGCCGGCCCCACGAGACACCGGTCTCGGCGCGGAGATGTACGGAGCGAAGCGGAGTGCATCGACCCGAACTGGCGAGCGAGCCGCAGGCGAAGCGCTGCAACGCGTAATTTTTCCTTTCGCCCGGAGGGCGTAACCCTTCCCTTACTTCATATTTGTATACAAAATACGCCAGATATTAACCGAACTGTCCCATAGAATGGACATTATACGTATAAAATATTGGGGACAGCAGGGCGCTTCTTCGCCAATCGACCCACACTGGCTTGCAACCCTTTCCTGAATTTCAGGATTCTGTTTTGCAATTTTCATGGCTAAATCCAGCTGAAAAAAGTCAGGCCAGGCCAGTCAGTCGCTCACTGTCGACGCCCGCCCTCACACACTCCGCTCCGTCCATCCCTCCTTCTCAGCGTCCGCGGATGCTTGTGGGCGGAGCCTCGCAGGCGGTGCAGCTCATCGGCGGGTCCGGACTCTTCGGCTCACTCCTGCGTCGTAGTGGCAGCAGCAGCAGTCACCCCATCGTATTCCCACGACGAAACATGGTGACGGCGGCCGCGGACGATGTCTACTACTCACGCAAGGGCCATGAGGTGGGGCGTTCACGCGTGAGCAAGAGCATGATGGTGCGTATACGCGTATTGTGTCTGTGGTGGGAATTACGATGTGCGTGTACGGAGTGGAAGCGACAGAACAGCGCTCACTCCCTCGGGACTATGGTGGTGATGGTTGATATACAGACGGCCATCCATTTGGTCACGTGGTACTGCTTCTCGGCGTCCGCGACGTTCACGAACAAAGTGCTGATCAAGCACCACCACGTGTCGGCAGAGATGCTCACGCTCTCGCACCTCTTTGTCAGCGTCATCTGTGACTGTGCGTGTCTGGCGTTGCGTCCTTTAGTGGGTTCGTAGAGTATGGATGTTAGGTATTGACGATGTGTGTGTGTGTGATGTCGGTATCACCAGTCGTCGTGCTGACGCTCCCACACTCTCGCGGGAGCGCAACGTCGTCCTGGCGGATGCAGAGCATTTCGTTCAAGAGGTGTCGTCTACTGTAGCGCCTTTGGCTGTAGGCTGTTGCTAGTGGTGACCTTGTCGGTCGAGTGCTGACTGTCTGGCGTCTATGGGTTTTGTTGTTTTGTAGCCTCATGTGGATCATGCCGCTGAGCTTGTGCTCTGTGCTCGCGAAAGTGCTGACGTATTGGAGCTACGACGCTGTGCCAGTCGCCATCGCACACACCTGCAAAGTACGCACTCGTTTGAAAAGCAAACTTAAGCTATTGCCAAAAGACGACGGACTGACGCAATCGCTCGCTCCCTCTCTTTTGTGACAGGCGTCGCAGCCATTCTTCAACGTGATCCTCGCGTACTTAATCTACCGCTCCAAGTTTCCTCTCTCGACGTACCTCGCACTCGTCCCGATCGTGCTCGGCGTCGTACTCGCGTCCGTGTCAGAGATGGGCATGAACGTGCGTCTCTGAGAAGTGAGGTGCGGTCTCAAGTACTCTTCTGTGGCTGCAGTCCTAACTTCTTTCTCCTCTCTCTGTGACGTGTGCCACCCTTCGACCCACAGGACCTCGCTCTCAGTGGCACCATCTTCGCAGTGACGTCTGCACTTATCGGCGTCATGCAGAGCATGTACGCCAAATTCCTCCTCCGGAACAACATTGTGATCGACAGCATCAACGTACGTCCATTGCTGCGCGTCGCTCGTCTCATCTGCTCCTCTCGTGAGCTGACGGCCGTTTCCGTGACCAGCTCCACTTTTACAGCGCGTTCCTGTCGTTCGCGATCAACGCGCCACTCGTTGTGCTCAACGCGTCTGCGAACGCGGTCAAGTTCCCATCGACCGACCCAGCGAACCAGTTCCCCTACGTCACCGTGCTACTCTGCAGCCTCATGCACTTTGTCGGGAGCTTCTGCTCGTCGCTCGTGCTCGGGGAAGTGTCGGAGCTCACGTTCTCCATCATGAGCACCATGAAGCGCGTCGTGATCATCCTAAGTGCGGTTTTTTACTTTGGGAACGCTGTGACGCCGCAGTCAGTCGCCGGGATGGTGCTCGCGGTGCGTACTTTGTTGCGTTGTCTGCCCGTTCGAGTCGGGCGCTTGTCGTCTTCTCATCACTCTCTTGACACTTGCTCTTCACTTGACGAACAGGTGGGCGGCGTTGGCAGCTACCAGATTCTCAAGCTCCAGGACGGGAAGAAGGACAAAGTTGTGCTGCCCAGATAGAGTGCGAGAAATACGGTGCTGTTGGCAAGGCAGCCGTCGCGGTTTATAGAGCGTGCGTGTGGTTGTTGTGCGGCATCGCCCTCGTTCTCTGCTCTGCTCTGCTGGGAACGTCATTGGATGCACTCGTGAGGAAGACGGCTCGTTGTCCTCAACCCAACTAACCAGCTTCCAAGCGGCAGAACGCAACGCCCAGTGTCCTCCTGTGTGAGCAGTACAATACCTTAGTTTATCGCCACCAATCGTTCACTCCTGGGTGGTCACGTGTCGTCCTTGTTCCCCTCTGTTGAGTGCCGCTCCAGCGTCCTCTGCTTTCCGTTCCTTCCCGTCTGTTTACATCGTGTACGCTCACTCGCGGCACTTGCCCTGGACCCAAGACGACGACAAAATAGCCCATGACGAGTGCGCGCTAGAGGACTCGAGAGAGCGAGAGTGAAGGTCCGAGCCGCCTCAAACGTCCACGCTCCGCTGGTTGATACTGAGCTGGTCCGATGAGCCGCTCGCGCCAGAGGCGCCACCCGCGCTGCCAGCGTCGCCCCCTGAAGACGACAGGCTCGGGAGCCCGCCCTGTGCCTGCTGCATCGCCGCCATCCGCTGCTGGTACTGCTGCAGCATTTGCTGCTGCACTTGGGGGTTCGGCCACTGGACGCCGGCCGCGTTCCCTGTCTGCGCCTGTTGCTGCAAGAGCTGCTGGAACATAACGGCTTGCTGCTGGTGGAGCTGCTGCTGGTACACTGTCTGCGCTTCCGGTGGGCCTTTCTTCGCTGGTTTAATGTCGTCCCGCGGGACAATGTCAATGAGAAAGTCAAACACGTCGGTCTTGGTGATCGCCATCGCAATGTCGTTCCGCTGGAGCGTGCGCCGCTTGTTCTCCTCCGTGTGGATCCACGCGCGCAGACTCAGTTCAAGGATGAAAATCTCGCACGCTTTCGCAAAGAGCACTGGCGCTTCAGCGCTAATCATCTGCAGTAAGTACGAAAGAGAGAGTCAGTTGAGACGCTGGACATGTGTGGTTGGTTCACTCTCCCATCGCCCTTACTGATAGTGTATGTATGGGACACGACAGACACAAGCACGACACGCACCCGGACGTCTTCGTCGGTCTTCATGATCTTCTTGATGCGTGCGAGTGGGAGCTGGTGCGTCTTGAAGTCAAACGCGTTCGGGTCGATCTGCGCAATCTCCTGGATCTGGCTCTGCCAGAACGCGTGGAGCTGTAGCTGCTGCTGCTGCATCTGCGCGCGCTGGTTCGCGAGCTGCAGCTGCATGTGGAGCCCGCTGCTTGGCGTGCCATCGCCGCCGCTGTTGTCCTCGTTCGACATGGTGACTGGAGGCGGCTGGCTGTCCATTCAGTGGTCAGGGGGCACGCACGTCGTACAAGCAACGGAGAGTATCCGCTCGACTGTCAGCAGCTCACGCGCATGCGGAACAACCACAGCACCACACTTGGTGCAGTGCCAAACGCGGCCTGCGAAGCGCCGCGCTATCTTATTGGCCACAGCGCACCTGGTTGCTTCTGGTTGGTCCGTTCGGTTGCTTGCTGGAAGCGAATGAGCGCGCTTCGCGCGTTTTCAGCCGCCAAATCAAAATCAAAACCAGAGCGAGAGGGGGAGAGAAAATGGTGAAATGCGCGTAATTACGCTGATTACAGTAGGAAATGTTCGTAAAAAGTCATGCTGTTGTCGATTTCAACTGAAATGGCTACATTTAGAGAGCGCTTCAACATTGACAACCATGGTGGACGCGGCAGCTCCTGCCCGGACCATGCAGCTCGCGCCGTGGCACTGGCACGAGACACTCGACCCAGAACAAGCGCACCGCCAGCAACTCCTTCATGTGCGTCTGTGACTCTACGCATTTTTCTCGTTAAGAACACGCTGTTCGTCTCAGCCCTCCCTCTATATGACACCACACCCAGATCGAGAAGCAGATCTCGTTCACAAAATGGCTCAAGAGCAAACGCAAGGAGGAGCGCCACCGCCACGCTCTCGTGGCGACAGCGACTGCTGCTAGACGAGAGGAAGCACAACGTGAGCGAATCGCCAAGGAGAAGGAGCGCAAGGAGAGCAAGCGCCGGCAGAGCGAAGACTCGAAGGCGTGGCGAGAAGCCCAGCGAGCACGGGCAGAGGCGGACGCGAAGCGACAGGAGTCAATGAAAGAGAAGCTGCGATACGCTAAGGCGAAAGCTGAGAAAGTCAAACATGCGTACACGTGCCTCATGCGCTCCAAGGTGCGTCATCGTCCAGAGCGAGCTTGCTGCGGTTGCGTGTACAGACACGCTCATAGTACGTCCTGTGCATTGTACGCATCGCTGCCTTTCAGCCGCCTTCTGCACCGAAGCGACTGACATTCAAGGAGTGGGAAGCGAGAAAGCAGCGTGAGGAGAGTACGTCGGACAAGACGGTCCGTAGAGACTCGGCTTCAGTAGCGCGTCCACGCTTCCGTCCTGAGAGCACACCACAGGTAAGCGGCCGCCTTTCTCTCCATGTGTGAGTCTCCTTGAATACGCGATGTGGGTCTCACGCCTTGCCGATGCGCCTTCCAGGACTCTCCCGACTCGTACGACAAGTGGCTCAAGCAGAAACGCCGAGAGGATCACATGAAGGCAAAGACGGCGCGAGAAGAGTGCGTGCGGCAAGCGCTGGACGAGAAGCTCCTGCACTCGCAGACGTGGCAGAAGAAAGCGGTCGTGTGCGCATACTCGCAGAACGAATGCAGCGCGTCGCAGCGCCACCACTGGCGCTCCGTCACACTGTCGCTGCTGTCGTAGGTCCACGACCACCACTTCGCTCTCTCTCTGCTTCTACTCGGCACGAATCCAGTGCATTGATCCATTCGGTTTGTCGGGTTGCCCTACTGTACTAGCATGCATCTTTAGATCTATGTGCCCACGTACACTTTGTTCGACGCGGCAGTCGCTCCCGGCTCCTTCGCCACAGGCGACGTCGCGGTCCCGCCGCTCGCTGCGCCGACTTGAATCACCGTGTGCTTGGCAGCGCTGCCACCGCCCATGATGGCGCGCAGCTCGTTGCTCATGAACACACTCGCACTCCCCCCGTTCTTGTCCGTGTCTTCGCAGAAGCAGAGCAGAATCGTGTCGATCGTCGTGTCGTAGACGGTGGCGAACGCGGACGCGACGAGCCACGCGAGGACGCAGGAAGCGAGCACAGGCGCCATGGGTGATGTCACGGGGCCGCTCAGAATCGCCAGGTGCTGTGCGACAGCACCGGCAGTCGCTTCGGACGAGAGCGCAGCGAACACGACAGCGCCGGCTGCGAGTGTGATCGTGGTCTTGACGAGGGAGAGGAGGAAGAAGCTGATCGAGTTGACCACTGCGACGCGCGCGACGTTCGTCACGAGGATCTTGAACGCTTCGAGCGACGCGGCACAGAATGACGAGCCCTGTATTGCGACGATGATGTACGCGTTCTTGGAGAGGAACTTCAGGCACTTCTCGAAGCACCAGAGGCAGCACCGGATCACCAGGAACGCCACCTTCACGATGCGGTTCGTCTGCTGGAGCTGCTTCGTGCTGCGTCGCACATAGAGGCAGTCGTTAGATCACAGAGACAGTGCTGGCCGGACGTCACCGAGACCGAGAGCGTCGTCCTAGCGACAGCAATGACAACGATAGACGGTAGGAACGACAACAACAACGTACTTGTGGCTGACGTACTCGAGCACGAGACGCAGGAACTGCACGAACGCGATGACGAACGAGCCAAAGCAGAGTGAACCGAGCGAGTAGCGCAGCGTGTTGCGTACTGCGCGTGCGATCGGAAAGCGCGCGTCAAGTCGACGCGTCCCACGCTCGTCTGGCGCTGTCCAGTAGAACTGGGCGACAGCGCCAGCAATCGTACAGATCGAGATCGCTTGGAGGAGCTGGTTGGTCCAGAGGAACCCAAAGACGTGGAAGCCGAGGAGCACTTGCTGCGTCGTCTTGGCTGACGACCGCTGCACGACAACAGCGACAGCGCTGCTGTTGCTGTACGTCGTCAGGTTCGTGATGTGGGCGAAGCTAGCGGCTGAGTCCGCTGCGACGGACGTGAGATCGTCCGAGCTAAGCAAGTACGCGGCGATCGCGACGCTGTACATGAGGAGGAGCACGAAGCCGATCGTGGGGACGACCGGCCAGACGAGGAGGAGCGGGAGGGTCTTGATCGCTTTCGAGCTCTCGCGGATGATCGCGATCGCAATGTGGATACGCTTGCGCATCGCAACGAGCAGCAAGAGGACGAAACCAGAGAGCGTCCAGACGATATACGCGGCGGCTCGGAACTGGAGCTGAGTCGCGTGGTCGGCTGTCGCAGCTGTTAGCGACGCGGTCTCGGTCGCGTTCACACCTGCGGCTGCGAGGAACGAGAGGCCGCTGAGGTCGCCGGCGCTGATGATGCCCGACCGGAACGAGCAGAAGAGGCTCGTGAGTACGAGCAGGAGCAGCACGAGCACACACGTGAGCCAGACCATGCAGCCGGCAAAGAACTGGAGCACAAGGAGCCAGGCGATGCTGAGCAGCATCGCGCCGCCGCCGCCCACAAGCAGCACGAGCCACTTGGCCGCGTTCATGTCGTTCACGAACCGCCCGAGCACCTGGAGCCCGCCTTGGAGCTGCGTCACGAGCGGGTTCGCAGTCGTGGCTTCGACTCCCCACACTGCTTTCTGGATGCGCTTCGTGTGGCACACGCCAGCGCACGCGTGCTTGAGGAACCGCGCGGTTGTGCACGCTGGGTCTGCGCCGACTGGGTCGATGCACTCTTCCGAGAGCACAGTCTCGTTCTGCGACGCGACCGGGACGCACCGGAAGAGCATCGTGGCTGTGTCCTGTGCCTGCACCCAGCAGCTCGAGCCGTCGTACGTGCACACCCGCGCACCAGCGAGCGGACACGTTGCGACGCACACGCCAAAGAACTGGATGCTGGCGACTTCGAGGCCAGCGGCGGTGGCCTCGAGCAGGTCTTCGTCCAGACGTGGATACACTGTGAGCGGAAGCTCAGTGAGGTTAGCGGCGTCGCCACACACGTCGCCGTTGTAGTCCATGCCATAGATGAGGCTCAAAGGCTTGCCAGTTTGCACCGCCAGGATCGCCACGACGACCTGGAAGAGAGTCGCACCACATGCAAAGATGGCGACGTAAGTGCTGGTGGCGATGGGAGCGTGAAACACAGCACTGGAGCGAGTCGCGTACCATGCCGACCCAGTAGACAAGGAAGAGCAGACAGCAAAAGCCGTCTCGGCATCTGTAGAGTGCCAGCAAGGCACACGCGACAGTGGCAGACGTACAAGCTCCTAAGTCACCACAGACGGCAAAGCGACATCGCTTCTCGACACTCCACTACAGTAAAGTGACCCATCACGTACTTGCGTTGGCTTCGTGGGACGAGACCGCTCTTGACCGTCTTCTCGCCGCCTCCGCCCGTCTCGTCGTCGCTCGCAGCTCCTGAACGACGACAGCAACCCATGATGACGATCAGGCGCTTGGATCACCGGCAGTGCCGAAGAGTTAGTTAGTTGCACACACGCCAAAGTTAGCCAGCCAACGCGAGTGAAGCCAGGTCCCAGTGATAAGCGGAAGCACTTGAAGAGTGTGTGCGATGGCGCATCCTGTGGCGAACGACCACGTCCCGCTGGCGTTCCTGCTTGGCGCGCGCGCGAGTCGGTACGGTCCGAAGACACGCGTGAACGCCCCTGGAGCGACCGGATCGACTACTGCCGGGTCCACACTTCCAGGCAGCCACAAGCACAGCAAGCTGCGAGGCACTGAGCCCTCAACGCTTTTCTCGCTTGCCTCTCACCCGCGAGCGAGAGAGGAGGAGGCTCGACGCGTCTTACAGCAGACGCTTCTGGCTCACGGCACAGCGGACGCTGCAGGTCACAGTCTCGGACACCAGGTGACCACGACTTCGACACCGACGAGCATTCTACGCGACCAGAAAGAGCTCGTGCTGCGTCACGTGCTGGAGCTGCGCGGTGCTGACGACTGCGTCGAACCGGTCGACTTCGAGCCACAGCACCGACGTGGAGGAGATGACACGGTCAACAACGACGACAGAGGGCCACGCCCGACGGGCTTTCGTGGCTACGAGCGCACGGACAGAGACGCCGCGTTCCTCGACGTCGCCGGACGTGCGCCTCGTATCCCACTGCTCTCGACGCACGAAGCGAAGCAGCTCCACCGTCGCGTGATGGAGCGCCAGAGTGAGCGCCGAGCGCACCGGGCGGACGAGCTGCACGCACTGCTCCACGACCAGCAACAGCTCACGAAACGAATGCTTCGTTCAGGGTCACACTCGACGCTGGGCCGAAAGCTGTTGGCGCGAGTGGACTTGAGCGTCAACGTCGACACTGCTGGAGGCTCTGAGCCGGCACTGCGCAACACAGATCCTCGTGACGAACCCGCTGTTGACGACCCGACGACCGCGACCTCGCACCTTCCACTGCCACTCGCAGCGATACGAGAGCAGCAAGCGATCGAGCACCAACAACAGTGCGAACGCATCCAGGAGAAGCGGCACATGGACCTGCTCACACGGCAGCAGAAGCTCGCGTTTTACCAGGAGCTAAGGAAGCGGGAGATGGCCGGTGTCGCTCTGAACTGCAGCCGTCCGAGCTTCCTCGCGACGCTGCAGCTCGACAAGGCCGGCGAGTTGCAGCCAGGTGGTCCAGAGACCTCAGCGCCGCTGGGTGTCGCACAGCCGCCGCCAGCGAAGCTCAACCAAGTCGAGGAGAGCGAGGACGTGCTGAGGAAGCTCCAGCGAGAGGTCTTCCGGGAGAGCGACGACGGAGGCAAGCGCCTGCTCTTCGGTGGTGGCTTCAAGCCAAGGAGAGCTCCTTCCAGGTCGGTCGAGAGTGCGTGCGTCAATCACCTCTCGGGACCAACAGCGTCGACCTTCCTTCCCGAGCAGCCGGAGAGCGGTGTCCTCACGACCCACTCAGTGGCAATCTCAAAGAAGCCAGAGTTGGAGCGCACCCAGCGACGCCAGAGTCGGCTCAAGGGCACGTCCAGGTGATGAGTAAGTGAGGGAAGAAGCGAGGAAGGAATGGCAGAGACAGTGCTTCTCTCTCTATCTGTGCGCTCATTGGAGCTACTGCGCGAGCCCGCGTGCTGTCGCCTCGGCCGTCGCGATCGTCACGTTGGCGCTCGCGCTTACGATCGGCACTGGGCGGCAGCGTACGGCGGTGCCGTAGCAGATCACAGAGCAGTGGAGACCGAACACGAGCCGGTTCATCGTCGTGTTCGAGTCGAAGCGCACGTTCACGACGGACGTCGCGCCTTGCGACTGCGCAGCGAACTGCATGCGATGCACCGCCTCCTCCATCGTCTCGTTCATCAGCGACGTATACGCGACCGCTTCGCCTACGCATACGCGTATCGTGAGCGAGAGACAGAGACCGACGCGCGGGCCTTTTGTGATAAAACGACGAGCGCACTAACAGCCCACACTCACCTCCAAAGAGCCCAGCGAGTGCGACGTACATGTCGCTGATCACTGACTTGGACCGGACAGCGGCCGCAGAGACCATCCCGATCTCCTCCACGACTTCCCGTCCTGCGATCTGGTCACCTGACCGTCCCACACACACAGCGTCGCTACGTTCAGCTTCACTTGGTTGGTCACCTTATCTATGGGCCAACCAAACGCACGGGTGGTGAAGAAAAGGTGCTTGGACGTCTCTGTGCTGGCGGCGCCTGCGGTTGAGAGCACGCGCCGCTGCAGCGCGGACTGGCGGCGGGCGATTCGGAGCATCTCGGAGCTCGCGTTTTGAGTGTGGGAGCAGTTGAAATGAGACTCGGAAGTGAACCAACTCGTCGAGGTCATCCAGCCTGGTATAATTTACACTAAGAAAATCTAATGGAGATTCTAATCGCAGCATATCGCCCACCCAATCAACCAATGAGAACGAGTGTTGCGATCTACCGACGCCTCTGTAGACGTGGACTGTGCCGTCGGGAAGACAGCGACTGCTCCAAGTCATCGCGCATGAACGAGTAGCGCTGCTGAGCACATACACAACCACCATACAAACAGATAAGAAAACGACAGCGAGATGCTCATCTCAAGCGACAGGAAAGAAGACGCACCTCGGCTTTCTGGCGTGTGGGGCTCGTCAGAGACTCATCACCATCGTCGCTCTCGTCCCTTTTCCCACCGTCCACGTCGGCTTCGACATCGCTGCTGGACGCCCGCAGCCGGACGCGACGTTGCTCGTCCTGGCTTGTGGGGGACCGGTCCGTCGCTAGCCGCATCAACGACACAGTCTCAACACCGCTCTCCGTGGCGCTGTCGCTCCAGCCCTCAGCGTCGTCAGTCCGCTCGCTGTTCGTGTCGTCGACCGCACCATCGTCGTGGTCCGTCGCAGACTCGGTCGCGTCACTGGCGTCGTCACTCTCATTGTCGTCGCCTTCCCCGAGACGCTCGGCTCGGGCTCGCGCCAACTGGGCCTGCAACACGCGATGCTCTCGGCGCTGGTCGAACCAGCGCTTCCGGCGGTTAATGTTGCGCACGCGGATGCCGACAAAGCCGCCGAGAACGCTCATCCCCGTCAGCATCATGAGCAGTTCCCACGACAGGAGCAGCACGCTCTCGCCTCGACTCAGCCCCGCACGCTTCGCTGGTGGAGCACGCGTCGCGTTCGCTGCTACAGGCTCCGTGGAGGCGGCATCTTCAGCACCAGCGGTGGCGGAAATCGACGTTGTACTCTTCAGTGTCCCCTCATTGACCACCTGCGCGCTGCTCTTTGGTTCGACGCGTACTGTCCCTTCCTCCACACGCTGGACTCTGTCCCGCGCGTCCGCTCGTCCTGGCGTCTCGACGCCTCGACGGTCGGCCGCTAACTGCTGCAGTCGCGCGTGGATGAGCTCGCGCTCTTGTTCGACGAGGTCGGTCATCATGTGCAGCATAGACACGCGCAAGTCGTTCATCTCGCGCGCGATCGCGTCCTGGTGCTTCTCGCGCTCGCTCTTCATCCGCACCAAGTGGGTCTTCACTTCGTCAAACACACGGAGCGAGTGCGTCTCAATCTCGGACGCTGTGTGGCGGAAGCCGTGGAGCTCGGACTGGAGCTGCTCGAGGCGCGCGTGCATCTGTTGCTGCTCGGCTTTCGAGAGCGAGAGGGAGACGGCAGACGCACGTGTCGAGACCTTGCTCATCAGCGTCAGCACGTCTTCAACGTAGTACCCAGTCAGTCCGACCACGACGAAGAACGCGACGAGCACGACGAGATTCCAGAGCGGGAACACTGCGGGGCTCGTGTACAGGTGGCGGTACTGCTCGCGCACAGCTGCGTACGTGCGGTCGTCTGGGCTGTCGTTGCCAGCACTGCTGTTCATGTGAGAGCGGCGGCTGGTGGTCGACGGCTGCTGAGAGGAGCCACTAGCAGCAGGGGACATGGGTGGCGTGTACGACACAGTGGGGATCGACACGGCTGAGTAGTTGGTACTCGGCGGTTGTGACTGCGCTGACGATGGCGTCGGTGGTGGTTCGTGAGACAGCGGCCGAGAGCGCGACGTGGAGATCTCTTCCCGGAAGACGCGCGTGTGAGGCTGGGAACCGGCGCTACCACCCGTTGATGGGTTCGGACGACACGGAGACACGGCCGCACTGTCGCTGCTCGTCATCCCCGACACAAAGTGGTCCCACGCGTCGTCTGCAGTTTGCAAGCGCACGCGCTCTCGACGCGGCTGCTCCTCTGCGTCGTCCGCCTCCGTCTGGTTACTCACGAGGTCGCTCGTACGGGTCGCTTGCTGCTGCTCTTTCCGCTGCCGCCTCTCATTCACCACTCGCCCCACGCGGAAAGGCGCACGACTGACTTCTGGCAATGGTGCATTCGCACTCGCACTCACATCGGCTGGTCGCACGGGCGAGTAGAAGTCGTCAGAACGCGCCCGTGCTTTTCGTCGGAGTGCTGTCGCCTGTGCGCGTTCCTTTGCCTCCTCTCGCCGTTCTTTCTCCATAATCATGCGCATGAGCTCGTCTTCGTCCGTGTCGTCGCCAGTGTGCTCTAGCGCCGCTGACGCGGGCGACGGCAACGACGGACTCGGCTCGGCATCTGCGAACGTCGAGCCATCCGAGTCGAAGAAGAGCGGGTGACGGCGACGCATGCGCGTGTCGCTGCCGTGCACGTCCGTTAGCTTTTGCTGTAGCTCTGCGAGTCGACGCGCGTCCTGCTGCCGCTTCCAGCGGATGAACGCGCGCTGCTTCTCCGTGCTGCTGAGCGCCGGGACTGTCGCTGCCGTCGCCATCCGCCGCGTCTCTTTCCGAATTTCGTGGTTTCCGTTTCGAAAAGATTTTTCGCGCCAAAACCATGATAGTGACATTTCCCTCGCTCGACTGACAATGGGAGGTGCACAGGTTTTTTGGGCTTGATTCAAGTGAAAAATCAGGTGATTTTCTGTTGAACGGTATCAATGCGAACCACAAAAAATAGCACCCAAGTGGATGGAGATCACCGCTGTAGGAAGCACCGCTGGGAGCTCATTGTGCAGCCTGCGCTGAGGTGGGCGCTCCTCGTCGTGCGTTCTCGACCGGCTATCGTTGCCTCCTGTCGAAATCACTTTGAAAGAACGCACCTGTGAAGGAATTCTCAGCAGACGCCATCGAGTCCATTTGGAGAAAAAAGCTGTCATAACCACATGGGTCACCCTTCACAGGTGTCGTCTCCAGTCTCGTCGTCGTCCTCCTCCGCTTCGCTCGCGTTCGCTTCGTCGTCGTTGACCGCCACAACCGCGTGTGCTGCAGTCGCTGACGCTGTGTGTGCGATGGAGCGCATCCGGCAGCGGCTGCCGCCACCACCACCCACCATTGACCGCCCACACATGAGTGGCTTCGTGCGCATGCGGCAAACCGCGCGTGAGTGGCGTATGAAGACCTGGTACTGCGTGCTCTTTAACGCGCACGTGTGCTGGTTCACGAGCAAGCGGGACGCGCAGGTAGCTGCTCGGCTGCAGGGCCAGGCGCACGTCGCAGGCGCACGCGTATGCGCCGGCGCGGGTCGCATCCACGTGTACCCGCACGCGTTCGAGTTCACCGCCCGGAACGGCCGCGTCTTTTTCTGCTCTGCGCCGACCGAAGACGAGCAGACGCGCTGGGTCGAGAGCCTCAACGCTGTGGTGTCCACGTCCCCCAGCTCGTCGCTCCCATTCAGTTCAGGCTTCGACAGCACTGGCTCCTCGCACTCGTCGCTCCATACACTCGAGTGCAGCCATGCTGACGAAGAGGCAGAGCTGCACTCTGTAAGCCTCAGCACCAAAGGCCCGAATGCGGTCTTGTTTCGCCAAGCGCGCACGACCGAGCGCCTGGAGCTGACCGCCAAGCTGTCGGTACGCGACGGCCGCGCGTGCTTCGCGTGCGACGCTGAGTTCAGCGCACTGCGACGGCGCCGCCACGCGTGCGGCAGCTGTGCGCGCAGCTTCTGTCGCTGGCACTGTGCGTCCAGCGTGATCCTCGACGGCTGCGTGACGCGCATGTGCGACGCGTGTGCGCAGCTGCAGCACTTTACAGCGTTCGTCGTGGCGGTCACAGCGACAGTGCAGAGTCGAGCGTCCGCGTCAGTCCCAAGCCCGCATGTTTGCGTCCAGAGCGACAGTGCTGAGCCATCGTGCCACCGCCAGCAGTGGCACGAGCTGCAGCTCGTGACTGCGAGCCCTGCGAGCTTCACTGCGCTCAACCTCACGTGCTTGCTGCACAAGTACCAGCGCGAGCCGTGGCTCTTTGCGCGTGC
Organism: Globisporangium megalacanthum; assembly: GCA_023334115.1. Taxonomy (NCBI): domain Eukaryota; phylum Oomycota; class Peronosporomycetes; order Pythiales; family Pythiaceae; genus Globisporangium; species Globisporangium megalacanthum. Next base: position 30,840 of record JAASGD010000172.1, read on the forward strand.
GCTCTGCCTCTTCATCCCAGTCTTTGAGACGGACCCGACAGCGCTCGGTGCGTACTGGGTCCAGTTCCTTGGCCTCTTTGTGCCGCTGGTCGAGAGTGCGTACCCGTCCTCGTCGGCCCAAGGCACTGACGCAGTTTCGCCCGCACTCGACTGCGATCCACACGAGCAGCGAGAGGACGAACAACAGGCGTCGCTGCACTTGTTCCTCGACCTCACGCTCGCAATCTGCCGCCGGTCGACGTGGTTCGCCCTCCGCACTGCCTGGGAGAGCTTCGCATTGTTTGACGATGCGCAGCAGCGTGGGCGTCGCGTGTGCGCCAACTACGTACTGCTGCTCATCTACCTCGTAAGTGCGTTCGACGGCGACTCGGAGGTCGTCGCGAACATGTGGCTGCAGGAGGCTCCAGAGGCGCAAGCTGATGCGCTTGTAGCCGCCATGGACGAGCTCTTGCGCGCTCGCGAAGCTGCCAGCGCCGATAGTAAGTCGCGTACGCTCGTGAGCGAGTGGATGAACGCGACGCGAGCGGACGAGCTACAGCGCTCAACACAGCGCGTCGTCGCCGCCATGAGCAGCGACGGCGTCACTGAGGCGACAGACGCACGCTTGGACACGTCGTCGTCGTCTCGGATCTTGACGCTCTTCTCCCCTGTGCTTGGAGCCTGTGAGACGCTCGACAGTGCGAGTGACGCGACACTGGCGCCACCGCCACCAGCAGCGTCGTCACGCACACGCCAAGCGCGGGTTTTCAACGCTGAAGTCAACTTTGTACACAACCTCACAGCGATCGCTGAGCGGCTGCGCCATGTGATGCCCGCGTCTGCGCGCACAGCGCTCCTGCCGGAGCTGCTGCGTCGGCTTCAGGAGACGCTTGGCGCTGGCGTTGCGAGCCTGAGCAACCCGCAGTTCCTTACATTGGGGCACAATGTTCTTGGTGGCTGCGATAGTGTCGCGCCGACAATCCTGCGTGTCGTGCTGGACGAAGCCAAAGTGTTCTCGACGCGGTGTCGCGCGCCGACGCTGATCGTGTTCGAGGCGCTGGTGCCGACGGCAGAAGCGTTCGAATCGGACGACAGCGACACCGATAGCGACGCCGACACTGTCGCCTTGACGACAGTGTCCGACATACCTACGACGCTGGCGACAGTGAAGCCGCTGATCCGCCCCACGCTCGGCCGTCAGGACTCGGAGATGCTCGACCAGATGCTCTGCAGCTTCGACAAGAAGCACCGGCCATTCAGCGACGGTCAGCAGAGCGAGGCCGACAGCGACGACGTGGGCGATATCGAGAACGAAGCGCCGCCAGTGGCGCTGGCGACGGAAGACGCGCGGCTCGTGTACGAAGAAAGCACAGCCGCCACGCTCCTCGCGGCCGACACTGGCCTGGAGACGTGGGACGACAAGACGAGGCGGCTCCAAGCCGCGTCCGACATGGGCAAGCTCCCTGGCTGGACGCTCGCTAGCGTCATTGCGAAGAGCTTTGACGACGTGCGACAGGAGGTCTTTGCGCTGCAGCTCATGTCAACACTACAGGGGATCCTGGACGGCAACGGCCTCGGCCATCTCTACCTGCGGCCATACAAGTGCGTGTCTTTAGTTGGCGTTGGACTGAGTGTGCTTGACAGACCTGGAACTAACGAGCGTGTGGCTATGGACCCGTCGCCTCGGCTCTGTAGGATTCTGTGCACAGGCGCGAACGCCGGGCTCATTGAGACGCTGACGGACGCGTTCTCGCTGGACGCAGTGAAGAAGCAGCACGGCTCGCTCCTCCGGTTCTTTAACGCTCTCTTTGGCAGCGAGCACTCGGACGCCTTCCGCTCCGCGCAGCAGTCGTTCGTTGCGAGTATGGCAGCGTCCAGCGTCTTCTGCTATCTCTTTCAGGTCCGAACGAAGGGCTCGTGTGCGGAAGGGAGGTGACACTGGCTGAATATTCACACGTTTACTGGATGCAAGCGCAGATCAAAGACCGGCACAACGGCAACATAATGATTGACCGGCACGGCCAGGTGATGCATATCGACTTCGGCTTCATCCTCGGGATCACGCCCGGTGGCGCCTTCAGTCTCGAGCGAGACTGTCCATTCAAGCTCACGGCGGAGATGGTGGAGCTCATGGGCGGCCTCGACTCGGCCAACTACCAGTCGTTCCGCCACCACTTTGTCGACGCTATGCTCGCAGTGCGACGCGAGTACGTCAAGGTCCGTCCGACTGCCGTTCGAATGGCCTTTGGGTGATCACTACGGTCGTTGCTGTGCCTTACACTCGCTTGTTCGCTTGCTCGCAGCTCCTGTCGCTCATCCACCTGACGGCCACAGACTCGCCCTTCCCGTGCTTCCAGACCCAGTCCTCAGGTGCGTAGCTGCTGTTACCAGTTTCCAGTTCGTTGTCGACGTCTCTGACGTGCGCTCGCTTGGTTGGGCTCCTAGATGTCGTCCTGGACGCGTTCCGTCGCCGTCTATTCCTCGAGCACCACGCAGACGACGCTGCGGTGACACTGTTGCTCCTCCGGCTCGTCGACAAGAGCTACAACCACTGGGGCATGCGGCAGTACGACAACTTTCAACGGTCC
>JAASGD010000173.1:0-33327 GCA_023334115.1 Globisporangium megalacanthum
CCCACACGCAGCGTGTAGCGCAAGCATGCGTTGCATGTGCGAGGCTCGCAAACAGTATTTTGACTTTTAGGTGCTTTTGGCGAGATTGGTGCGGAATCGTCACTGTAAATTGTAAATACGTTTCCCGGGGCTGTACATTTCACGCAAAAAGAGAATTTAGCGTGACCAATTTGGCGAGAACGGTGGGGATGCTCTTAGAGCAACCTTAGAGCTAAGGGTTATTGAGTTTTTGTTCAAGCATATTGCCAATTCATGATGTTCCAAAACCATTTGTGAGTTTTCAAAACCAATTTAAACCGTTAAATACATCAAAGAGCTGTTAAAAACGTAATACTAGCCAGTTTGTAACAGAAAATATGTTATTAACTGTTCTTGTCGTGTGTTCCACGTTGAGCAACACTGGTAAATTTCGCTTCCATTTGTGGTGCTCTAAACGTGTGTTGTCTGTATACTATTGGATTTTTACAGTAAAAAATAATATAGGGGAAATTCCGAAATGGGACTCAAATCGTCGTTTTTGACCAAAATGGGACTCAAACTATTATAAAAGAGATTTTTCCTTCTCTACCGCAATCGCAGAGGTCACGCTAAGGACCGGATTTGATGTAACGCCACTTACACTTCCTCTCTCCAAACAGCACTCCTCCTTCTCGTATCACTTACAGCGATGGATGCACAGAGCATCATGTGTGAGACATGGGCGGCAATCAAGACAATGACAGCATTTTTCCAGGACGTTCCGCTGAACGAAGGAAAGCGCGCGATGGTGTCGACGAGGGGAGGGACGTTTCGAAAATACGTGTGCTCGTGCAACACTTGTACGTGGTTTATAAACGTGTCTCGCACTCGCCTTAAGCAAAAAGAAGCGCTGTGGCATGTCATGGCGTGTAGCCTCGAGAACAAGAACTGCACCGGGGTCGCAAAGCCGACACAACGGCAAATTACGAACAGCACGGTGCTCCGCGCCTCTGTTGTTGCCGACAATGCAGCTGCAGCCTCGACACTCACAGAGCAACTACGCCTGCAAGCTAGGGTGGTGTGTGGCAAATCACTTGTCCGCAGAGCAAAGGAGTCCATGCTACGCGAGGTGTACTCCGAGGACTCGAAGTCCATTGGCCCCCTACCCAGCTTCCTCAGCGAACTGTCCGCCGTGAGCAAGAATCTCAGAACCGAGGTGCATCAAGACGCCTGTGGCTGCTTTGAGTGAGCAATCATCGCCATGGACCCCCAGCTCTTCGCCAACGGCCAGCAAGTTTTAGGTGTCGACACTGCGCACATGAAGCAGCGGCACTAGAATGGCGTCCAGGTCATTCTTGTCGCGCGAGACGGTAACTCGGAGAACAAGATCGCTGCTCTCGCGCTCGCTCCGAAGGAAAGCGCGCTGTCGTACTCCTGGTTCTTCGGCGTCCTGCTTGATGTCGGCTACCCTCTGGACGCCGTCCCAGTCTTTTGCGACCGCCACGTTGGGATCGTCGCTGCAGCAGACGCTCTCGGTGTGCGCGTGCAATTTTGCACGAGGCACATCATCGGTACGACAGAGGCGTGTGCGGGCATGGTTGGCCTCGATGAATCTGTTGTTTGGACACTACTGACTTGTCTTGTTTGGGTTCAGGAAAGATGCGATCGGACAGAACAGTCCGACTTACTGTCACCCAAGAGGCGTTCGTGTGGCGAGCGCAAGCAGCGCCTACAGAGGCGGCATTCGAAGCCGCCCTTGGCACTCTCGCGGCGGAAAACGAGCCTGCCGCTGGCTACCTGAGAGCGCTGCCACCCAAGCACTGGGCTCTCTTTCCACATTTCCGATCGACCGCTCTCTACGGGTGGAGAACGACGAACTTCGTCGAGAGCGAGAGGCGCGCTCACTGAAACTCAAGCCGCGGAACCTACTGCCGTTTGAGTACTTCCGCTCATACGCCAGTATTCTGATGGGGAGACCTACATGCGCATGCGTCTTGCAGCAGAATGGAGCGCTTCAGATCGCATCCTGACATCAAGAGCGGAGTCCAAACTCCAACTCGAGCTGGCCAAGATCCCCAGTTACTCTGTTGCATTCTCATCGGATGACGTGTGCTACGTGAGCCATTGCTCATCGTCGTTCGAGACGAACATTGAGGATTGTATTGACAAGCCACACTGCCCGTGCGCGTTGTGGATGCAGCATGGCATTCCATGTGTGCACATGCTCACTGCTTTGCATGGCGCTGGCAAGTTGGACGCTGTTCCTGGTCTGTTCGCTCGTTGCTACACGACCGCGGCGTACAGCGAGCATCTCTGTCCAATTTGTCTACCATCCGACGACGCAGTGCAGCACGATCCGGCCATTCAGCCAGCACCGCATTATGAGCAAGCTGGAAGACCGTGGAAAAGAAGGATCCGATCGAAGGGCGAGCGGACATCCCGCGCAGTGTACCATTGTAATCTTTGTGGCTCCCGTGATGGCCACAACAGAGCAACATGCAAACACAAGTGACACCGACTCATTCAGCAACGAATACACGTGGAAGGGGGGAGAGTTGTGGTGTGCATTGCCTATGTGAGCCAACGCCAGTTGTCGGGATGGTTCGGTCGATGAGCGATCACTTTTCGAACGACGAGCAGGTACGGTTCAGTTGATGAGCAGGAACCATTCGATGTACTGCGCGTACACCTCTTGTGAGGGCGTGTTGAGGATTCCGCATTGGCTGTCCATGACGAACAGAATGGGTGACGGGCGATGCCAGTGCTCGCACCGCCGCCACCACCGGAGCTGTGACCAAGGGACGACTGGCAGTTCAGTGCAAACTCAAAGATATCGCCACTCGTGGCCATCGGGTGGCTGCCCAGCGCTCGCTCTCGGCGTCGTCGCCGCTAAACTTGATGTCTGCGTGCGCACGCGGTCGGTTGCTTTCCAGCCGTCGGCCTCGCCGGAACCGCCAGTGTCCCCAGTCATTCGTCCCAGCGAGTCGGTCTTGCAGGTCGCTCAGGTTCGTTGTCCGAAATGCCAACTGATGCGTGTCAGCAAAGCAGAGCAAACGGAGATCAGATACCGGTTATCTACCGGTTAGTAGATTTAGGGTCGGAGTGAGAGTGAGATAGCGAAACAACGCACATGGGGCTTGATCTCGACGAGCAACAGGTTCTCCAACGACACGAACGAGCGCAAGAACGGAAAGCCCGAGATGACGCGTCGCCTGTGCGGTTCGGGTCAAGCAGCGGGTCCGTCGTGAACGAGCAGTAGTCGACTGGCAAGAGCTCGTCTTTGTCCGAGTACGGCTTGGTCTGGAGCGGCATGGCCGTGATCCCCACCTGCTGCTCCCATTCGGGCCAGAGCTTGTGCTGCAGGAGCTTCTCAAACGCCTGGCGTGCGAGCTTGAGCTCCTCGAGCTGGAGCGCGTGGTGGCCAGGCGTAAAGTAGATGTTGCCGAGCAAGGCGCCGGGCGGTAGGCTCGTAGCGACCTGGACGCCCGCAGAGGGTTCCGCGCTCTCCTCGCTGCTCGCAGGATCCGAGTCTGCTGCTCGCAGAGTCGCCACGTACGCAGCGTCCCGGAAGCGCCACTCGACGGCCCCATTGTCAGTGACCTAACGCAGCAGCCGCGCGCACTGGTCTGCGCTCTTGCGGTGTGTGAACGCGTCAAGTGTGTCGTCGAACCGGTACTGACTCACGAGCCACTCGACGTACGGCACGTTCACCTCCTCGGTGCACGCAGTCACGGTGCTTGTTGGCGAGCACGACGGCATCTCCCTGCTGATGGGGCGGGATGTGCATCTGGAGGAGCGTGTCGAGGTCGCCAAGTTGGCAGACACGCCGCGCGCGTGCTGGAACTTGTCGACTTTGAGGAAGTAGCCGGTGCAGAGCTCGAGGAGCGCGGTCTCGCTCGCATCGGCTTCTGTGATGTGAGGTATATTGCGTTACTGGGGAGAACGGCAACACCCATGCCGTCGGCGCCTGCTACCTTACGGGCTTCGGCCGTGGCACGTATCTCTACTAACTATTCTGGTTGTGCGTGCAGCCCCGCCAGGAGTATCACGCAGTTCCGTGCATCGCGTGACGTGTCGAGCCATGCATGGCGTGCCAGACATGTCTGCCCGTCTTTCCACCGGCCGATGTCGGACGCGAGGTGCTGTTGTACCACGAGTAGCTCCTGCCGCGGGTGCGTGTGAGTATGTTGCCTCGAACGTTCCGCTTCGAGTGCTAAGTGCGTTGCCGTGCTGGCCATGCGGTTGTAGGCGCGCATATGCGGCGTCCAGCTAAGGACGCGCAGCCGGCGCACCGCTTCACAGCAGGCAGTGTGAAGGCGCAGGAGTGTCGGTGATCGCGATGCCCGGCCCCCATCTGTCGCGAGATGGCATGGCTGAGTCCCACTACGTGCAGCGGGTTGCAGCAGTGATCCGCCGCACGCTTGAGCCCGATGAGCAGCCCTCGCTGTTCAGCCTCCGTGGACGTGATGCCTTTGTTGCCGTACGACATGCTGGCCACCCATTGAACCTCCGGTCGTGCGGTGTCTTAATTGAACTGGAGCAGCAACGCGCCTGGTGCCCCTCTGGTGGGGTTGTCCCTCGACATGCCATCGACAAAGAGCACAAAATGGCCGGTGAAGGTGGGCTGGGGTATCAGGGTGGGGGCGACTGTCGGTGTGCTGAGAAGGGCAGCCTCGCCACGTAGCCGGTGGGTGAGGCGCCAAAGGTGACCCAATAGTGGCGCATCCGCCCGTGCAATGCGAGTCCCAACTACTCGTGTGAGGAGCTCGAGTCTGGAGTACAGGATCTGCCGTGCCACTCCTGTCCGTGCCGGGCATGCTCTCCGGTCTACCCACGGGTCATCAGCCGCAAGTTTGGTCCTGGTGTTCCAAATGTGTGCTATGGCAGCGACACACATGGACTGTCAGGCTGAGTTGGCGATCCACAGGGGGACCGCCGTGTACGCCGTCTCTTGGCAAGGAGCCGTGGTCGGTCCAGCCAGTGCAGGAGCTGGGACCCTGAGTGCCAGGGGCCATGGCGCCGAAGGGAGGGAGAGCGAGAAGACCCCTGTGGCTGGGTGGTTTGGGAACCTGACTCCCATCTCGGTCCAGCACACTAGCAGCTCCGTCCACAAGCTGGCCGCGTGTGGGCACTCCCAGAAGGTGTGGAGCAGCGATACCGCTACAGAGCGCCAACACGGTACATGGGGGCAGTGTGATGTCGATCACGCATGTTCCACATTGACAGCGCCCCTGTCTTGACTCGGAGGAGCAGCTGTCGATCCGTTGCCGTGAGCGACGGAATGGCGCCGATCCTCTTCCATGGGGGGGCGCCCAGACCCGCAGCGAACGCTCGTCCTGCTTCCGTGGTCCCGTCCCCGTACGCCTTCGCGATCTTGGCGTCCCTCACCTCGCGGCCCGCGTCGCGCCGCTCCCGTCTGCAGTGGAGACGAATGCGTCTGCGGCCGGGTGGCATCCACGGCGCCGCCGTCTTCCAGACGTGGACGATGCGGGAGTGCTGTGGGTGCGGGTGAAAGCGATAGGTGCGAATGTCGAGATCTGCGGCTGCCGCTGCGTCGACTTCTGCACTGCTCCCGACCTGCTGCTCTGCCACCTTCATCGTCGTGTCGCGCGTGATCATGACGTGGTCCGGTAGCAGCTGTCAGTCGTGGTGTAGCTCCAATAGTCGGGAGAGAGGCCGCAGGCGGGACGCCGACCGCGGTCGAAGTAGTAGTTCAGGGTAGTTGCGTATGAGGAGAGCGCACAGCCGCTCGAAGGCACGTGCATCCGGGGCAGAGAGCGGTACGGTGGCGGGGTGGATCGGCCGCAGCCGTGCCGGATCCACTCCCAGCGCACCGCGTCCCGGAGTAGCACCTTCCCGTCACGCCCAGCGACCTGTCGCGCACGCTGCCTGTCCCCATCGGCCCTGGTGAGCCAATGACGGTTCGTGAGTGAGCAAAGTCCGAGCCACTCGGCAAAGAAAACGCCCAACTGAGCTTTACGTTCCCTCAGCAAGACGGTCAGGCTGGTGGTGTCGTTACTGTCGAGGGCGATCGTGAACTCGCCGGCCGATGTCACCGCACGTGGCAGTGCCCTGCCCAGTGGTGCATGCACCGTGGGTGCCACGTCGCCGTCTGTTGTGACTGTCGGGTGTGGCTCATGTCTGGTCACCCCGAGCCCTTTGGGCCGCTCACTATGAACGAGTGCAGCGACTGGGCTGCTGCCGGTCTGCCAGAGCGACCGTCCCACGAGTGACGGTGAGCGTCCCAGTGTGCCGTCACCGGGGGTGATGTGCACGGAGGCGTGGCCGTCTAGGGGCATGAGGGCATCGCCCACGAACCGATCGATCCGCGTTGCGCTCGTCGCCCATCTGCCCACCGTTGCCGCGCTGAGGGCCAGGTGTTCTGCGACGACGTCCGGGCAGCCGACGCCGCCCTTGGCCGTTGGGAGAGGCGCTTGTTCCGCCCCCATCCACGCTCGTCGCCGACGCCCTGGCACCGCCCCCCCCACACAAAGTTAGAGAGGAAGGCCTGTAGTCTCGCCACCGAGGCTGGTCGGGGCCAGGTGTGCCTGGCCACGTACAAGATCTTGGGGATGGCGATTGCTCGCGCCAGCTCTGCGCGTTGCAGGCACGTATGGGTCTTGCCTGCCGCCAGGAGCAGCCGAACTCGCAGTGTGTCGACACACCGCCTCCATTCGTCGGCCTCCGTGTCGTGAACGCCCACCCGGATCGCGAGATACCGGTAAGTGTCCCCAGGACTAAGCAGCGGTACCCCCGCGACCACCGTCCGGCCTCTGGTCCCAAGCGCTGTTTGCACATCGCTGATCTGCACCTCGCCGTCCGTCGTTGGTGCTACCGGGGTCCCGAGTGTCTCCGACCGCCGCATATCAGGTCCAGCAAGCCCGATGGCGACTGACTTTTCCACATCACGTTGAGGCTAGACACCTCACTGAATCGCTGCAGCTCTGTCATCACGGCCCTGGCGCTCTCCCGGTCCGCCACATAGAGAGCTGCCTCATCAGCATACCCTCTGGCTGTCAGTTCTCGCCGCACTCCATTCGCTTGGACCACCACGCCACGCACAGCTGTTGACGCCGTCACCGCCATGTAAAGTGCGTCGAGTGCAATGATGAACAGCATCGGCGCCAATGGGCACCCCTGTCGGATGCCCTGCGCGACACTGACTAACCTGGACTCGTAGCCATTGACCAGAAACTTGCAGCTGGTCTCGTCATGCAGACTGCGCACCGCCCCGACGAAGCGTGTGGGCAGTCCTGCATTCCTCAGCGCTGCCAGCAGGAACTCCCGCGACATGGAGTCGTACGCCTTTGCAAAGTCCAGAAGCAGGGCAAAGCCGGCTGCCTCCGGCCCTCGCACCTCCGTCTGTCGTTGTGCCACTCTCAGCGTGTCAATCGTCGCGTGGATCGTGCGACCAGGCACGAATCCCCCCTGAGTCTCCGAGACCAAGTGTGCTACGTGGCTCATCAGCCTGTTCGCCAGTGCCCGCGCGTAGACTTTGTAGTCAGCATTGAGTAGCGCGATCGGCCGCTCGCATCGGCTTACATCGCGACGTCGCGTGGGTCGTGAACTAGCCGGCATCGCACATGATCTCAGTTGCTTTGAGCGCGTCCCCTCTTGGAAGTCGCGTGAACGAACTGTTCAAACCGCCAGACAAGGCATCACAGGCAGTCGGTCAATCCGTCGGTTGCGAATAGCTCACCACAGTGGTGGCGTCAATGACAACGTACCCTGAACAGGCGCCCAGCGCACTGCACGCAGCCCTCGCAGTGATGGATCGTACGCATGAGTTTGCAGTTGACCATGTAGTTGCTTGAGGGGTGGGCCGAAGTTGCAACCAGCGCGACCACGTCGTTCGCCAAAACGCAGTTAATCTATCACAGTGGCAGGTGAATGGGGTTGTGCGAGAAGTCAGAGAGAGAGAGGACAGTGGGAGAGAAGTCAGAACGCCACAGATTGAAGAATCCATTCAACGAAATACACGCAGACCCCACATGGCCAATAAACGTACTGTACTTGGACGCGTCCTCCCACTGGACACGGTGAAAGAGCCGCATCGAATTGGCTGATGGCTTTTGGCTGCGAGCCCTGTGTCGACCACAATGCCCACCAATTCGTCCTTCTCCATGGACCCATCGTCCATAAGGTCGATCTGCGCATAGAGCTCGTAGAGTTCGCGACGACGTGCTGCTACGAGATGTTCCGCCGCCGCGTGTTCTCGACGCTCACGGGTCTACTCTGGACAAACTTTACCATCACGACCACGAGTCAGCGGCGTCGGCGAGCGCGTCGGCGGTGTCCCCCTCTGCCGCTGCTGCGTCGCGCAGTGGCCACGCGTTGAGGAAGGGGCATCCGGCGTCGAGGATCGCGGCCATCATCGTGAGCATAGCGTGCCGGTGCCACTTCTGAGAGAGTGTGTTTGGGTTCTCGCTCTCCCTTCTCTTTTCGGTTCGAGCAGAAGTGATACGTTAGTACTAGTCTGTCCCACATTACTTTGTGCAAAGCGAAATTGGTGTATGACACATCAGAAATTAATTGTTTGTGATTGGCAGGAAATCTCAACAAACTGCCATTTTGTCTTTTTTATTGGATAAAAATTGAACTTTGGTAAAATCGGTGCTAATGTATGGAAAACACGGAGTCTTTCCTTGAGGTCAAAATAGAAGATTTTAGTTGCTAACAACATTACAAAAGAGCGATAATTCGAGTGCTCTCCAAAAATATAGCAACATGTGAGGAAATGTATACTCCGCTGAGTCAGCGAAGATTTTTCGCTCTTGAAAACGGATTGCTCTCAATGCGCAAGAGCTCGTACCCGTTCCAAAACAATGAAATATAAACGGGTCGAAGTGAAGAAAGCCACGGCTTCGGTGTGCATGTGTGCCTTTGTTTCAACTCAAACCGAGCAGTGAAACTCGAGCTACGTCATATTTGGAGAAGTGCACAAAGTAATTTGGGACAGACTAGTGTCAGCGATATCAAGTTCCAACAGAAAAACAGTGCTTGTGGACGAAAGTGCAGGGCGCTATTTATACACGCCAGACTGTGTGATTAGCCGCGTTGGTCTTGATTATGTGGCAACAGTAAATACAGTTCATAAAGAGGTTTGAGTCCCATTTTGGTCGAAAACGACGATTTGAGTCCCATTTCGGAATTTCCCCTATATTATAATCTCTCAGCGGTTTCATCATAACTTTGTTAAAAAAAGACGAATTGAGCAGTGCTATCTAGATAATACAAAATCAAGACAAAAATTGATGTTTTTGGCGCCATGACTGGTAATTTGACGTTGATATACACAAAGCTGCCACCAGTCCCTTCACGCGCTTACAAACTGGGGGCAGCGTACTGGATACTCTGCTGCTGACATAATTCAGCTTTATATGACAGCCGTGCAGTCGATGCTCAACGGACGAAGATGCTTCACGCCTCGCGCATGGATTTCGCAGTCGAGTCAGTCGTTTATTGCCAATGTTGCATTCACCAAATGGCGTTCAGTCAAAATGACCACGCTCTCCAACGCCATCACATGGAGCCGGAGTACGCTGCACCGTCAAGCTTCTACAATAGCAAAGCAGCAGCATGCACTCCATTGTGATGGGTTGTGCTGATCAGTTACGACAAGCTCTCGCTCAGCACAGAGCGGTCTGTGTACATTTTGTCAATTGTGTGGTCGTACACCAATATAAACATCAGTTTTTGTCTTGATTATTGTATGCTTTTTATTGGCGATAAGTCTGGTCAAGCCTCCAAAACTGACATTTTTTTGTTATTGTGCTCTAAGATCTTCTTTTTGAGTGAAATGTGGATTTTAGCATTGCAGATTTTAGCACTAACGGTACTACAAATTAGGGATATTCAATTTACAGCAGCAAGTCGATTTTTTTGTCCAGGGGTCAAATGTGAAACGGCAGCTCCAGCCAATTACAATTGAAGTAATTGAACACCCCAATTGCATAGCTGTTATTTAGATATTTTGTGCCTTCATCAAGTCAAAGCAAATGCAACTACAGTAACACAAAGTGTGAGTGAGTGAGCGTGTTACCCAGTCATCGTCTATCCGCTAGTCTAGCTCGCAAACTGCTTGGCATCGAAGCCCCGGTCTTGAAACTCCTTCACGTTGCCTTCCTTGCCGACGATCACAGTCGTCCCTGCGTCTGGGGTCGCAAAGTACCGCTGCGCCACGTCCACGAGACTCGTGCGCGAGAGCCCGAGGAACTGTTCGCGCCGCGTCTGCCGCATTTCGTTCGTGATCCCACGTAAGAACGTGACGCGACCGGCGTGGGACGGCGACGTCGGTGCGTCGATGCTCGAGAAGATCGAGAGCAGCGCTTCCTGGACGTCGCGGTCGCTGAAGCGGCCGTCCGCGGCCCACGCGAGCGCATTCTCGAACGCAGTGAGCGTCTGCCACGTGTTCGGGTCGTAGTGCGAGCTGAGCGTGAAGTACCCTTCGCCCTGCGTGACGCCCGAGCCGTACGCACCGCCTTGTTCACGCACTTGCTGGTGCAGAAAGCACGACGACATCATCTGTGCGAGCACTGTGAGCGGCACGTGGTCGGCGTGCGCGAACGACACGGACGGCAGTGTGCGCACGTTAAAGTTCACCGAGATGGGGAACCCAAAGTAGCTCGTCGGAGCGGGCGGTGTCGGCGCGACAAACGCGGTCGACGACGACAGGAGGCTACTGGGCGTTGTCGCACGGTTCGACGTGATCGCTTCGAGCGGCGCCACCAAGTGCGTCTCGAGCGCAGCTGCGACGTCGGCGCGCAGCTTGTCCTCGGTCACGACCGACAGCCGCAGGTTCTCGGGCACGAACGCGAGCTGGGCGATCTCTTGGAGCACCCGCGCGAGTGCGAGGAGCTCGTCGTCCGAGCTCTGAGCCCACGCTTGGAGCTGCGCGACATGCGTGAGCCCACTGTAGAGCTCGTGGTACACGCCTGCGTGCGTGAGTCCGACCCGCGAGCGCACGCCTGCGAGCGACGCACCGGACGACGCGATCGCGTTGCTCGCGTTCGACGCGCTCATCTGGAGCAGAATCCGCAGCTGCGCGAGGTTCGCAGGCGCGAGGAACTGCGTGTCCGTCATGAGCGCAAACAGCACCTGGAGCGTCTCAGCGACCTTGTGCGGCAAGCACATGGAGCCGAGCAGAATCGCCCGTGTCGATGCTCCAGCTGCGTCGACGAGCGATGGACTCGCGACTGCAGAGCACGAGATGCCGCCGCTGCAGTTCTGGATCACAGTCGGGAGCACGTCGTGCGCGAGCTGCGACGTGCCGAGCGCGCCAAACACGGTCGTGAACAGCGGCACGTACAGCTGGTACTCGAGCGGCAGCGCCTGGCTCACGTCGAACTTGAGGCGGACGTAGGAGATCTCGTTCGTTGTCGGAACGTTCACAAACTCGACCGTGCGACTTCCGACTGAGCGACGCTCGACAAAGTCAAAGTTGCGCGGCTCTGTCGCCGGAATGTCGGCGAGTGTGAGCGTCGGGAGGCAGTCGACCGGCTGTGGCTCTTGCTGGTGGGCAGCGAGCGCCTCGGCGACGTACGCGAGCCGTTCCAAGTCCGCGTTGCTCGTGTCGCTGAGCTGAGCGGCGAGCGCTTGGCGCTCCCGGTTCTCCTGCTGCTCCACGTACGTCTCCGACGGCTTCATGAGCAAGTGCACCTCCTTTGTCGCGTCACTCAGGATCACGTCCCGCACGTAGCGTTCGAGGAAGCGTGGGTCTTGCGCCATCTCGAGCTTGAGACGCGCGAGGATCGGGTTCAGCTGGAGGTTCTCCATCAAGTCCCCACGGTGCGTCCACACAGAGCTCACACTGTGCATGAGCGAGAGCCCAAAGTTGCCGACAATGTGCTTCAGACTCAGCTCGAGCTGGTGCAGCAACGCGTCGACCCGCTCGGGCTCAAAGCCGTGCTCCAGTACACTCGCGTACGCTGTCTGCACGGCGTCCTGGATCTGCGGGACTGCGGATTCGCCAGCGATGCCTTCGACGCCGACGCCGTACGTGCAGTAGAACGTCGACGAGTCAAAGCCCGTGCCGACCGAGAAGTCCTGAGCGAGGCCCGAGTCAATGAGCGCCTTGTAGAGCGGCGACGACGGGCCGTTCGTGAGCAAGTAACTCACGACGCGCATCACAAACGTCTCGAACGGGTCGGTCGCGTCGATCGCGACAAACTTGGCCATGCAGAACTTGGTGTTCGGGTCCACGTCGCTGCCGGCAGCCTGGGTCCTGCTGCTCGCTGGGCCGTGAATCACCTGGAGCGGGACTGTCGGCTTGCTGTCGTTGCCTGTCGCGGGCTTGAGGATGTCGAACGGCGCGCTGTCGACGCGCGTGGCTGCCGAGTCGGCATTGAACGCAAAGCGGCTAAGGACGTGGTCGTTCAAGTACTGCAAGTGGTCCCCAAGCGGCAGGTCGCCGTACGAGTAGAAGCAGCAGTTCGACGGGTGGTAGTGCCGCTTGTGGAACGCACGCAGCTCTCTGTACAAGAGCTCGGGGATGTGCTGCGGGTCGCCACCGCTCACGTGGCCGTACGTCGTCCCCGCCAGCAGCGCTTGCTGCAGCCGCGTCCCAAAGAGGTTGTCGCTGTCCGAGAGCACGCCTTTCATCTCGTTGTACACGACACCCTTGTACACGAGCTCGCTCTCGGGGCCGTCAGCGCTGTCGGCAATCTCCAGCCGGTGGCCTTCTTGGAGAAAGTCATACTCGCGCAGGTTTGGGAAGAAGACCGCGTCCAAGTAGACGGCGAGGAGGTTGCGCCAGTCCTTCTCGTTCGCAGTGGCGAACGGGTACATGGTGTGGTCGCTCGCAGTGAGCGCGTTCATGTACGTATTGAGGCTGCGCTTGAGCATGTTGAAGAACGGATCGCGCACAGGGAAGCGCTCAGAGCCACAGAGGACAGTGTGTTCGAGAATGTGCGCCACACCATTCGAGCTACGCGGCGGCGTACGGAACATAGCAGCGAACACGTTCGTCGCGTCTGCCGCCTCTACGTGCAAGTACCGCGCGCCGGTTGCCGCGTGTTCGAGCTCTAACGCTGCCACATTGTACTCGGGCACAGGCGACGTGCGCTTCAGCGTGAAGCCGTGTAGCTCATCGCCCACGCGCAGAGCAGTGCTGGCGGCCACGGCTCCGTCACGCGCGAAACGCGGCTGCGCGATAGTCGAGGCGGTGGACAGCAGGCGCCGAGAGCGCGCTGCAGCAGCGGCCGAGAGGCCACGGCGCAGCATCTCGACGTGATGGATGACGTGCTGGAGCGATCGCGGTGATTCTGACGAGTGGTGTTGACAGACTTGAATACCGGTACAGTAAAAAAATCTACAAAAGGTTGTCAATCTAGAGTACCGGTATCGATATCGGTATTTACTCAACTTTTATGTGAGTGAAAAGTCTTCGGACTTGGACGAGAAACTTGCTCAGCTAGACTAGTACGCACATGGACTAGCGCAAGGACTTCGTGCTCCCTTGTCGCTCTAGATCACTCCTAGTCAATCTGTCTATCTATCTCTCCCTAACTCGAGCAGCGCATTCTTCGATCTCCAGGGAAACGCAGCAATCGACTCCAGTCTGTTCGTATCACGAAGATGTCGCTCGGCTCCCGTATCCAGCGTCTCGTGCTGCTTCTCACGATGCTGCACTCTCTCGACCTCGTCAATGCGGTCGAAATATCCGACGCCCGCTCCAGGGCTTGCCGCAGCCGCCACCGCGTGTGCACGATGGAGTACAACCCAGTGTGCGGTTCGGACGGGAAAACCTACGGCAACTTGTGCGTGCTCCGGTCGGCGCAATGCGACCAGCCGGGTTTGAAGTTGCGCTCGTGGGGCAAGTGCTAGTGGCCAAGTTGGCTATAGACGACGCACTATCGCGCCATCTTTGAGACCAGAGGGGCCGTGCTACTGAACTCGGAGACCAATCTGTGACGTGATACCACAGGCAAACTACTCGTCCACCAACCTTGCTATTTCCGTTCCTCGTTCTCGACTGAGTGTTTGCTAGAGCCCCAGCAAGCGCGCTTCAGTCTGCTCCTCGACATGAACTGCTGTCGTTCGCAGCGATACCTCTCTATTCGACGGCACGTACTCCTAGCGACGCTTTTCATGTGTCTGGCAACGGGAGCGCGAGCCCAGCTCCAGTTTGCTGCGATGTACCCAAAGTGCGCGTCACTGTGCGAGCCCCCGAAGCGCTGTGAGCTCGTGTCGGGGGAGATTGCATGCCGAGACGGGTGCTGGCCGCGTCGCTGCCCGAACGGCCAGCTCTGCGTTCGAACACAGTGCGTCGATCCGAGCTCGGGCTGTGAAGGTTCGGTACGCTGCATCAACCCGGCGCAGCTAACGATACAGCATCTCGGCAGCGCAACTCTATCGTCAGCGGCAGGATCCGCCAGAGACTGCGCACCGGCTGACGCGAGCGCGTGCGCGATGTACCAGCACTGCGTCGACGCGAACCCTGGCTATCGTTGCGCAGACTACTGCGATCCAGCACGCTGTCCGCCCGGGTTCTCCTGCCAGCTTGAGCCAGCAGCATGTGTGTCTCCGCCGTGCTTTCCTGTAGCAGTCTGCGCCGATCCAGAGGGGCGACAGACGTCGCGGACAAGATAGAACGATGAATTGCAAGCGTGTTTCTCTGCTTCAAGCTCAAGACACACGCATTCACGCTTGTCTATCATTGTGCATGTTCACTGCTTCTTGCGCTTCACTCGATGCAAGAACAACAGCGATCGAGCACCGTTCCAGGAGGCTTCACCGGACCGACTCAATGGACGGACCGGAATAGCAAGCCGAGCGAGTACTCATTACTAAAGATCACGGCGACGCCTCACGTGCATTCATCCATCCATCCCATCACTCCCATGCGTGTTCCCTTTACCGTCATGGTCGTCGCGAGCTGTCTCGGAGGATCGGGGGCTATCAACTTTGCCTCCGCACGTGCCTCTAGCCGCCCGGATGTACCGAACCGAGGGCCAGTGCGGTGCGAGACAGAGTGCAATGACACGTACTGGCCAGTGTGCGCCACGAACGGCAAGACGTACCCCAACTTTTGCCTCTACGCCATCGCTGCTTGCAAGAACAAGACGCTCGCTATCGCCTACACCGACGCGTGCCTGAGCGAACCAGACGGAGAGAACACCTCGGCTCCGACGCCCAGTCCGACAGTGATCGTGCCTGCGACGACAGCTACGCCGGCACCGAACACCGGAGCCGACCAGCAGGTAGCTGAACCCAAACACGACGACCTTGGGAAGACGACGACGGCAGAGGAGCACTCAGCGGACAAGAACGATACGTGTACAATGTTCTGCACGCGCCAGTACGAGCCCGTGTGTGGCTCGGACGGCGTCACGTACGGGAACTTGTGCGTGTTTGACGAAGCAAACTGTCGCACGCACGGCCGGCTCCAGGTCGTCGCCGAGCACGAGTGTCGGACGAAGGCGCCATGAAAGCGGGTGTAACTTGTAGGGCTGCGCTAGTAGGAGGTGAAGCGTGCACCTGGCTAGCGGTGAGTGTCACGGCGAGTGCCAAGAGTTGCTCGGACCAGGCGTGAGCCTCGAGCCATGTTTCTGAACGTAAGCTGACCGGATGCGTCGGTAAAACCGACGCCGAGTGAGTTTGTTTGTTCGCTGCTGGTGCCTACCATTCTCGAGAAGGCGGCGCGCTCAACTGCATCCCTGTCATCATGAACGCTCTTCTCGTCGCCGCATCGTTTGCTGCTCTCTCACTGCCTGTCGATGTGTACGCGAGTGGCCTTCGGCAGCTTGGTGCAGTGGGTGCGAGTGCCACGACCACCACGTGTGGCCAAGTGTGCCCAACAGACGTTTACAAGCCCATTTGCGGCTCGGACGGCGTCACGTACGCCAACGACTGCTTGTTCTCGGTCGCAGAGTGCAAGAGCGGCGGCGAGCTGCACCCTGTCACAGAGAAGCAGTGTCCGACTGACCGCGCGCTCTGCGGCAACATCTACTGCAACAAGTCCCAGAGCTGCCTCAAGAATGAGGACGGCGTGAGCAAGCCCTTCGTCTACTGCGCAGACCTGTGCGATGGGTCGAACTGCGCCGCAGACGAGCTGTGTGTCAAGCGTCAAGTAGCGTGCATCAGCGCACCATGCCCAGAGTTCAAGTCGTGCGTGCCCAAGAGCAAGGCCTGAGTGAGCGCGAAACGTGGGGAGGGAGAGAGAGAGAGAATCAACTGGGAGGCTTCAGCCAGAGACCGCCGCTCTCTAATACACACGCGGTTGTGTTCACACATGTCTTCCTGTGTGATCTGGTGAGCGACTGGAGACAGCAGTGTACCAAGGGCATGAAAGTGCTCTTGCTTAGCAGGCGCGCGTGTGTGTGTGTCGCTCTCATCTTCTCTCTTTCCCACACTGCCACGTCCGGTATCGCTTCGGATATTCGCTCGTCAGCAGAACGCTTGTCCACTTGGCTCACTGCTCGCTCTTGCACAGCTCTGCAGTTGCTTCTCCCAGCGTCGGGTCGCGACAGAGCGCGCTGCCGTACGTGCACTCGTTGCTGTAGATGTGGCCGTCTGCCGAGCACACAGGGAGATCCCACATGAGACAGTTGAACGCGCACGGGTCGGACGCCGGTATCGATCCGCACTCGCCCATGTGCGCTGGCTCGACGCTCGGGTCCAGGCACTGCGCCAGCGCGAGGTTGCAGTGACTGCTGTACGTGACGTTGTTCGTCGCACACACTGGTTCGTAGCGATCCAAACATGCCATCTCACACCCACGCCCGTCACCCTCGCCGTCACCGCTGCCTTCATCGCCGTCGCCACTGCTGGAGCTCGCACTCGAATCGCCCCCACCTTCCAGCTCGGCGCTCTCAAAGAACCCCCACGTGTCCACATCCGCGGTGCCGCCGATGATACCGTCGTCGCTGTCACCGCCGCCTTTGCCTCCAGGGACGAAGTCGGACGACGGCGGCGCGTTGTCGTCGATCACAACGTTTGTCGGCAGCACGTAGAGCGAATTGTCGTCTTTGTCGCCGTCACCGTCGCCAGACGAAGAAGTCGAGCTCGAGCCTTCGGATCCTTCGGACGGCTCGTTCACAGTCGGCCAAACCCAGTCAGTGTTCGGGTCGTCGAAGCCTGCGGTGCCTCCGATCGGTTCTTCTCCCGGCGTCGGGTTCAATGGGGTCTCACAGTCGAGCGTTCCCGTCGCGATCGGGCTCACCACCTCTGGACGCATGCACGCGTCGTAGTCGAGGAAGCACTGGTTCGAGTACAGTGCGCTATTGTTTCCGCAAACCGGGAGGTACTCTGACGGACATGCAGCGACGCACTCGGCTGCGCTCGCGGTCGGCGCTGCGAGTAGAAGAGCGAGCGCGCTGAACGCGTGCGGGATCTTCATCGCTGGTGTTTGAGCTGGTGTCTCGAACGTGGCGCTTGTGGCAAAGGGCTGAAGAACGCCTAATGGCGCTCCACGGCGCGGGACCAGCCAACCTCGCATGGTTGTCCAGTCAGGAGGAGGGCAAGCAGTCGGTGGCAGCCACGCAAGCGTCGAGTCAAGGCGACGTCCGTTTTCAACTCTCAACCGTTTTGCATTTCGTGATTAACCGCTCAGACTCAGAGTCTGTTGTTGATTCTGCAGGTATCACCCCGCGTCGCGTGAGAAGCGCTCCTAGCCGCTCGAGTTCGGGCACTCGCCGGGGGAAGCGACCTGGAGCGTGGCGTCGTTCGTCTGGCACGCCGCAATCTCAAGCTCGCACTCATTGCCGTACGTGTTGCCGTCGCTGCCGCACACACTCTCCACGACAGCAGGACACGCGATGAGGTCCACACACTCGGTCGGCGAGAGCAACGCGACAACCGCTGGGAGCACCGCGAGGGCGATAACGAGAGCGAGGAGAGTGGTGCTTGCGACGAACTTGGGCATTCTGATGTGGTCGCTTTCGTTGGTGATTCACGTTCTTATAGGTTGGAAGCGCGGTGGTTCTGGGGACGGAGAAGAGCTCTTGGTGGTAGCGAGCGACTTTGCGAATGCGTGGCGTTCATACTTGCGAGAGAGTATCAATAGAACATGGCTACAATTTTTGTGTAGCCATTTTTTAAATTTGATGTGGCTGACACCAAACGTATCTTTTCGTGCGACCTTTCGTGATTGATGAAGAATGCACTTGTACACTGGTGTCAGTGGACAAGTACTCCTCTCCCTTGCAAGTCGCACGTGACCATGCGATTCGCTCTCCTCCGTTCGCTCGTAGTACTGCTCGGCGTTCAAGTGTTGTCCTCCTTGACCGACGACCAGCATGCGAATACGAGAGCTGCTGTCGCTGCCGAGCCGAGTGCCCACTGTCCCGGGTCGCCCAACCAGTGCTCGCTCCGCGGCACGTGCGTGCTCAACCGCCTCGGCGAGCGCGTGTGCAACTGTCAATGGGGATACACCGGAGGTGACTGCAGCAAAAGTACGTCGCTGCAATAGGAACTCAGACTGTAGATTGGTCGTGCTGCGGTTCGGAACGTCACAGACTGACGTGTGGCTTTGCAGAGATGTGTCCGCACGGATTCGATCCCGACGACTCTGCGAGACGCGAGAAGAAGCTGCTGCTCACGATCGCTGCAAGCAACGGCGCGGCGTTGCAGGGCAAGTTCGTACTCTCGTTCCACTCGCACTCGGTCGAGTTCGACGCCCCGCTCGAGAGCGTCACGAGCGACGCGTGCACGCACATCTTTCGTCGCTTCCAGACCTTTGGCGAAGTGGTACGAGCCTCACTCTTAGCAGGACTCTTTGCTCAAGTGTGTGTGTGGGTGGCTAAGCTGCGCTTTGCTTTGTTGCTCGTTGTGTGTGTGTGGCTGATGGACTGCAGAGTTGCAAGCGTGTGGAGTTCAAGGAGCCATCCCGCGCTGCCTTTGAGATCACCCTCCACTCGTTTCCTGTCTATCCTGTCATGAACAACCTGTACTACCACAACGGAAACCCACCCGTGAGCGCCTTCTGGTGCGACCCAACGAACGTCAAGCCCACGCACGCCGGTAGCGACGTCTCGTGCAAGTTTCAGAGCAAGTCGGACGCAGACATCAAGGAGTACGCGCCTTGCAGTGGCCGTGGTGTCTGCAACGACCGCATCGGTGTCTGCACGTGCGAGAGCGGGTACTACGGCGAGGCCTGTACGAACAACAAGGACGATGAGGACATTCTGGTCGCGCCGTCGACAGGACCGTTCTTCAAGGGCAACGTGCTCCGCGTGAGTGCGAAGCGCGTCAAGTCGCCCGAGTTCAATCTCATCAAGGCCGACATCGAAGGCCGCGCCGTCTTTAGCGTGAACGGCGCTGGTGACGCGACACTGCACGCTGGATCGCTCGTCGTTCAGGAAGGCGACTTTGTCGTCCAGAGTGGCCAAGCGCAGATCCGGAACGGCGGCAGTCTCGTGATGACAAACGCGGACATCCAGGTCCAGAACGCGCAGATCCGCGTCCAGCATGCAACGAAAGACGGTGCAGCAACGTACGACGCAATGCTGCTGCTCGAGATGCACGCAGAGAGTGTGCGCACTGACTTTGTGCGGCTCGTGGGGCCGCGAGGACCGGTCTTTCGCGTGAGCGGCTCCGGTACGACAGTGATCGATGACGGCGGCCTCGAAGTGCAGCGTGGAGGCGTGAAAGTGCAGCGAGGCGGCGTCCACGTCCTCTCGGGCGGGATCGCAGTCAGCAACGGCGCGTTGACGATCCAGAATGGCGCGCTCAACCTGCAGTCCGGTTCGATCCGGGTCAGCGACGGCCACGCCGCGTTCGCGTCGTCGTCTGCCAAGTTGCCAGCACTCGAGGTCGCGAGGCAGTCAAAGACAGAGGCAACGGTGGTCGGCTCGTCGTCTGGCGTCCTCGAACTCCACTCGGAGCTTGAGAACGACTCGTTGATCCTTGCAAAGGGCCGGCACGACGTCCGAGTGTTTCAAGTCAAGGCCACAGGCGAGACCGTTGTCCACACGGGTGGTCTCCGCGTCGAAGCCGGCGGCGTTCGGATCATGTCAGGCGGGCAGACGATCACCTCTGGCGGACTGCACATAGAGTCTGGCGGCGCGCGCATCGATGGCGAGCTCACGACAACCGGTGGGTTCGTCGTCCAAGACGGCGGCTTCACAGTACGCAACAACGCGGCGAACAACGCCTCGCTGCGTCTGCTCTCGGCGAACGCGAACTTTGGCGGCACACTGCTTGAGTTCGATCTCTCGGCCCAGACACAGACGCACCACACGCACCCGTTCCAGCTCCTCGAAGCACGCGGTCCCCACGACGAGCGGATCGTGACGATCGACAGCCGCGGGAACGTGGTCACGCAAGGCGACATCACGACGACTGCGAACGGGAAGATCGTCTCGAGCGGCGCGCTCGTCTCGCAAGCGCAAGTCGTTTTCTCGCACGTGAAGATCCTCGCAGGCGCTGCGATCCGGATCCCGAGTTCGCATAGCTACGTGAAGATCACAGACGACGGCGAGGCAGCGAACAATGTCGTCACGATGGACACGGACGCTGCGTACGCTGGTCAGCTACTCGTGATCCAGAACGAGGACGAGCAGAGTCTCGACGGCGACGTGAGCGTAAAGCCGTCAGCGGCCGCGATCTTTGTGTTCGACGGCGGAAGCTGGCGTGCGCTGACCGCTGCGTCGTTCGACACAGCCGTGCTGACTGGCGTCACGAGCTTCGAGGCCGCGAACGACCTCAATTTGGGTGACATCAAGCTTACAGTCAAGAGCGTGCAGGTCGCGGGCCAGAAAGCCGGACTCGTCGCGGTCTACGGTAAGGGCGGCGAGCTGACGCAGCACGACGCGCTGGCGTTCGACGCCGCGTCCGGCACGCTCGCAGTCCACAAGCTGCGGGCCGAGGTGATCCAGGGCTCGATCGACATGTCTGAGAGCGAACTGCGGCACGTGGAGATCGTCGGCGGCCACATTAGCAACGTGAACCTCACGAGCATCGAGCGCATGGAGGTGGACGGCGAGCTCTTTGTCGAGCTCGACGCGTTCTTTGGCTCGGGCATCACGGTCGACGGCCAGGTCATGGGCTCTGGCGCGTACGTCGACGCGTCGGATGCGCGCTTCAAGCGCGACATCACGCCAATCGACAACGCGCTGGAGCTTCTGAGTGCGCTCGAGGGCGTCGAGTACGCGTACCGAGTGGACGAGTTCCCAGCGAAGCGCTTCTCGCACACACGTGAGCTCGGGCTCCTTGCGCAGCAAGTAGAGGACGTGCTGCCGCAAGTCGTCGTCCAGGACGCCCGTGGGTTCAAGTACGTCGCGTACGCACGGCTCGTCCCTGTCGTTATCGAGGCGCTCAAGCAGCTACGACACGACAACGTGGCGCTCCGTGAGAGCGTCGAGACTCTACGGAGCGACGTGGCGGCGCTCAGGCAGCTGGTCGAACGGCAGGTGCACGCGATCGAAGCACTGAAGCAGCAGCAGTAGACAATCACGGGCGATTGTGTTATACATCCCCTCTCTCTCTCTCTCTTGCCCTTCTCTCTCGTGTCGTTAGCTGTGTAGGTAGGTAGGTATGTGGGTTCGTGCGGGTGCCGCCTCCACCGCAGAGACGACCTGAGCTGACTCACAGGTCCTGCTCCTGCTGCGGTGGCGGCATGGGGTCCCCGAGAACGTGGCGCTCGGATCGGATGTAGAGCACGACCCCGAGCGCAATCATGAGCAGAATGATGAGCACGTCGTCCGACTCGAGCGCTTGCGTCACCACGTCGCGCCACGAGCCGAGCGCAGCCTCCAAGCTCCGGCTCGCAGCCGACGACGACGACGAGGCTGCGCTCCCGCCACTCGCTGCGGCGGTGCTCGAGTCTGCACCCGTGACAATGCTCGGCCACCACGCTTTCAGCAGCGACTCGACGTAGCTCTTCGCCTCGGCGTCGGCCTGCGCGGCTGCTGCTGCAGACGCCGCCGTCGACGCCGCTGACGGCGCAGGTGGCTGTGGCGCGGGCAGCGGCGCCTCCACGTTGCCGACAAAGATATCGTACGCGCGCTTCCAGCTCACGACAAACGTGTGGGCCTTGAGCTTCCAGAGCGCGAGCGTCACGGGCACGTGCGCGTCACTGTGCGCTTCCTTCGCCTTGTCCAAGAACCGCTTCGCCAAGTAAAAGTCCTGGTCCACGCCAATGCCGTGCTCGTACATAAAGCCGAGGTTGAACATCGCCTGTGCGTTCGACCGCTTGCTCGCGAGCGAGTAGTGCGCACTCGCGCGGGCAAAGTCCACTGCGTGGCCGCCTTTGCCGTAGTAGTAAAAGTCGCCAATCTTGAGGTTCGCGTCCACGTTGCCTTGGAGCGCCGCGAGCTTGTAGAGCCGCATCGCGACGGCCGCAGTCTCGGGCTCGTCGGGCGTCGGCGTGAGTGCAAAGAGCGGCGTGAGGTAGCCATAGTCGAGCAAGTACGCGGCGTTGTGCTGCGCAATCTCGTAGCCCTGCTGCGCCATCACCGCGTACTTGAGGAACGCTGCGTCGTAGTCCTGGTTCTTAAAGTCCGCGAACGCAGCAGCGAGCAGCCGGTCCCACGGACCGCGCTCGGCCACGAGCTTGAACGAATCCACCGCGCTCTTACACGACCGCGTCGTGCCAATGCCGTGCAAGCTCATGTGGCCGAGCTTGTGGCTCGCAACAGTGTGGCCCTGGTGCGCTGCGACCTGGAAGTAGCCGTGGGCAACTTCGTACTCGGGGTCCCGACTCGTCCCACTCACGCCCTGGCCTTGCATGTGGAGCACGCCGAGGTTGTAGAACGCCTCCATGTTGCCCTGTTTCGCGGCATTCTGGAACAGCGTCGTCGCTTGGCGCACGTCTCGGGGCGTCCCACGGCCGTGCAAGTGCATAAACGCGAGCTCGTTCACCGCCTGCGTGTTGCCTTCCGTCGCGGCTTCTTGCAAGTACGTGAACGCAGTCGCGTTGTTCGCGTCGACGCCAATGCCGTGGTTGTAAATGTGGCCGAGGTGGTACGCGCCACCGCTTGCGCCGAGCTCGTACGCCTTGTGGAAGAGCGCAGCGGCGCGTGGGAGGTCCTGGACGAGGCCACGGGCGCCGTAGTAGTAGAGCGTCGCGAGGTTCATGGTCGCGTCCGGGTCGCCCTTGTCGGCCGAGAACTGGTAGTAATCGACAATCGCAGCGTCGCTCGGCGTGTTCTTCTTGTGCTGCGTCTCTGCGACTGTTTTGAGGCGGCGGTGCGGCAAGTCGGTGATCGCAGGCTGGCTCGCGTTCGCTTCCCGGAGCTGCACCGCGCGGTTCGCCGCGAGTTCATAGTACCGCACGGCGGACTCACAGTTCCGCGGCGCGCCGACGCCGAGAAGGTGGCGGTGGCCGAGCGCAAGCGTCGCAGCAGTGTTCTCACTGAGCGCTGCAAAGTAGTAGCTGACCAGCGCCGCGGGCTCGTCGCGGGGGACGCCCCAGAGCCCGTAGCTCTGGGCGACGCCGACGTGGAACTGCGCGTGTGCGTTGCCAGCGTCGGCCGCACGGGCAAAGAGCCGGAGCGCGAGCGAGCCGTTCACGCGCCACGCACCCAGCGCGGCGTCGCTGTAAAAGAACGCGTCGCCGAGCCGCACGAGCGCGTCTGTGCGCGCGGACGCGTTGGTGACGTCAGCAAGCGCTGTTCGCGCTAGCGCTTGCACGCCTGTGGCGTCGAACGCGTCACCGTGTGCGAGCCAGCGGAGTTCGTCATCGTCGCTTACGCTCGCAGCGTGGTTCCTACTGGCAGCGGATTCATCGGACGCAGAGGAGAGTGTGAAGGTGCACGCGAGCACGAGCGCGACCGTGGCGCAGCGCCAGCGCAGCATGCTTTGCTGTCACTTCAGCGGTTTTGGAAAATGGCGATTACGCGATTCTCGAAATGCGAGGTTTATAATTTTCGGCCACGTATCACTTGAAAAAGAGCTGCAACATCAAACGATGTGGAACAAGCAGAATGCCGCGACCTCGCTAAGACTGAAGAGTAACGACAGAAGTGCACTTTTTCAAAGAGGGCACTAGGAATTCCTCAAGCACTCCTCTCAAGAGGGAGAGCCTCTCAAGCTCAGCTCAGTGAGAGCCTCTCGAGAGGTGAGCTGACGGAATTCCTTGTTCAATTTAACTCATCACGAAATACAGTAAGTATCGCGCAACTTAGGTTTACCTCAGCAGGTTGTGTGCAAGGTTTATCTTTTAGGTAAACCTTGCACACAACCTGCTGAGGTGTGTTGAAGTTCTGTTCTCAGTGCGGAATTCGCCACTTTAGAGCCACTTGCTCGCATGGCGCCATCACCGTCAGAGCCCACAGTGGAGGCGCCAGTGCGGAGAGCAGCGCAGTACTTCCGCCAGCGGTTCGGACGATGGCCAGCGGCGGTTGCGCGGGCTCCCGGCCGCGTGAACCTCATTGGCGAGCACGTGGACTATGAAGGCTACGACGTGCTCCCCATGGCGCTTGCACATAGCGTCGTAGTCGCTGCTGCTGCCCGTAGTGGTGGAGATAGCGACAGTGATACTGATAGCGGCGACAATCGAGTCACAATAGTGTCGATCGCGAACGCCAACGACGCCGTGTACGATGCAATCGTGGTGGAAGTGCCGTTTCCACGTGAAGGCGAGCAGACGCTTCTCCCACGGCGTCTCGACACACCGAAAGCAACGTGGACAAACTACGTACTCTGCGGCATCCTGGGTGTGTTGTAACACGTAAACGCCGCCGTCCATTGGTCGCCAGCGATGGTGGAGATGCTCGTGGACGGCGACATCCCTGCAGGCTGCGGACTCGCGAGCTCGAGTGAGCTGGTCGTGGCGGCTGCGCTCGCGTTCGTATCCGCAGTACAGCCAACGGCGCTCGTCGCTGTCCCACCACGCGCAGAGCTGGCGGAGATCTGCCGGCGAGCAGAGCAGCGTGTCGAGACGCTGGGCGGCGGCATGGACCAGACGGTCGCGTGTCTCGCTCTTGAAGGGAGCGCACTGTACATTTCTTTCGCGACGAGCCCGGCGATTGCGACGCCTGTGGCGCTTCCACTCGCGAGGTTCGGGCTAGCGTTCGTGGTCACGAACAGCGCAGTGGTGGCGGAGAAAGCGGTGGACGCGGCGACGCAGTTCAACAAGCGCGTCGTCGAGTGTGCGCTGGCGGCCAAGGTGATTGGCAGCGGGTGTGGGCTCGACGCGTGGCGACAGGTGCGTCTTCTGTGTGGTAGTGGTACACCTACTGGTGTCGTTGTTGCTGTTTCTCGTGAACTTGATAGGTGGAGGATGCGGCAGTGAGCTGATGGGTTCCGTATGTGTGTATAACAGATGAGCAAGCTGGTGCATGTGCAGCAGGCGCTCGAGAAAGCGACTGGACGGCCAGTAGAAGCTGGCGAGCTGCTTGCACTAACTGAAGCAAACTGTCTATAAGATGCGTACACGCGAGCAGATCTCGAGTCGGTCCTCGGAGTTGCGCTCGATGAACTCTTCTTCGACTCACCGGCCGCGCTGGTACGGTGGTGATGCGACCGGGTTGCTGATCACGTCTTTTCTGGCAGGACGCGGATGACCACATTCGGATGCATTGACGGCGCTTTTGACTTCCACGCAGGATGTGATCGCGAAGGCGACGTCGTATCGGCTCAGGCAGCGCGCACGGCATGTCTGGTCAGAAGCGGAGCGCGTGCGCGAGTTTCGGCGTGCGTGTGAGTCTAACGACGGTGTGAGTCGTTTGGGGCAACTGATGCTAGAGAGCCACTGCAGCCTCCAGCAGCTGTACGAGTGCAGTTGTCCGGAATTGGATGCGCTCGTGGAGTGCGCAATGGAGGCGAGAGCGATCGGAGCGAGATTGACTGGCGCTGGCTGGGGCGGCTGCGTCGTAGCTCTGGTCGAGAAGTCGAGTATTTCGGACTTCACAGCGCAACTCAAGCGAAGCTACTACGTCAAACATGGAATCCCCTTCGGCTTAGCAACAGTGTTCGAGGTGTCGCCATCGCGAGGAGCTGTGCTGTTCGAAACTGGCGAGATCGACGAAAAGCTCCAAGCAGCTGACTGGTGACGTTGGCTGGTGTACCACTCCCTCTAACCGAGCGTCGCCGATGCAAGACCATTCAAGTCGTTGTGCTTGCCGACTGCTGCATTCGAGCACGTGGGTGTCGTTGTGACGCACTTGGCCAGGTAGTATACTGTCCGTACTATACCTGTGATGCAGTTTGCTTCTCAGCCGAATCCCGTTTGCAAGAAGATTCCTCGGTGCCTCCGAGTGCTGCTCGGATTCAACTCAAGGCTGCCGTTCGGGAAGCAACAACTCGACTGGGAAGTTCTGCGACAGTCGCTCGACACAAAGGCGGCTCGCTGCCGGCGGCTTCCGACGCATCGCCTGTCGACGGTGGCGAAGTGACACCTAGAGTGTTTAAGCGGGTTCGAGCGTCGCAATACGGAGTGCCGACGAGCGTCGAGTACAGCAACTTGTCAGCATTCGCCTAGTCACGAAGCCACTTCGGAGCGGCAGTGATCTTCGTGTCCGTCGCCTGGATATCGAAGACTCGAGTGAACGGCGGGGTAATATCGTTCGGGAGAGCGCGCAGCGGGTTACCAGAGAGCGTCAAGAGGCTGAACTTGGAGTCGACAAAGAAATCGGACGGGAGCTCCTCGATCTCGTTGTGGTCGATAAAAAGCAGCCCGGCATTCAGCCTGCCAACCGCCGTTGGGACGCCTCGGAGCTGACTGCGCTCGAATCCGAGATACGACCACGCTTTGCCGCCCCAGTGAGCGTCAATGTCGTCGGGCAACCACGTCAGATTCGACTCGTGTACGACCAGGTTCATGAGCGTACTCGGGAGATCTCGATGCCACCGCAGCGAACGAGTACCCAGAGCGACGCAGCGACGACGGCTGGACCTGCAGCGACGCGAACGTGATGTGGTTCTCGGGCTCCGCGAGGAAGAAGTAGACGCGCGTGGTGCCGAGTGTCGCGACAGCGAGAAGTACGTGGACGCTCACGAGCGCGCACCACGCGCTCCAGAACGAGCGCCGCGAGAGCGCGAGGTGCACGTGATCGACGCCGTACGAGCCATGCTGTTGCGTCTCCGAACGTCGGGATTCGTGCTCGAGTGGTGTTGCAGTGCGCAGCTCCACATTGACAAGCGACTGGACGTTAGCGGAAGTCGGGGCGACACTAACAAGAACGACCTTCATTGTCGTTGCGGTGTCTTCCGAATCGGAGACGCTGACACTCGCACTCGTGTGTCTGTCGTCCTTTTCCGTCGCTCTGGGTAAGCGCCTTCCGACCGTGGCGCAGGCGGGACGCTGTCGGTGCGTAGTGTCCGTGTTGAGAGTTCTGAGCGATAGAGATCGGCCGATCTGTTGTGCTCTCTGTGCACATCGACCTTGAGATTGCTCCACTCGTCTGGTGAAGTCTCGGGACTTCACAGCTGCCTGCCTCCCGCTCGCAGTCTTTAGGTCGCTGAGTGAAACTGCCACCATCGACCATCCCAGAACAGGACGTCCGACTCGATTCGAGACTAGCAGAACCCGTGGCCCGACTCACGGCTCTCACGGCTCTCATGACTCACTTGGCACTCGTTCCTCTCTCTCTCTCTCTTTCTCTCTCTCTCATCTCTCTCTTTCTTTCTCTCTCTCTCTCTTCCTCTGCGGCACTCTCGTTTGCCTGCCACCCTTGCGTCAACTGAGAGTCCAGATGTGCGACTTCAAACTCGCATGTAAAGACTCCTCGACCTGTTCTCATGCTTGTCAAGATCTTCAAAAGCAGATCGCTTGGCGCAGCTGAAGGCATGCGCCGCCTCTATCTCCACCGACAGTATCTGGCACCACACTGAAGACGTCATGGGACAACAAGAGCACGAGCACAAGCACCGCACTCGCCAGCTGCGCTTGAGACTGCGACCCCTTTACCAGGGCCTCAATGGGCTGCGCTCAACCATTCCAGTCATACGACGACTCGTAAGGCGGGTATTATCCAACAGAAGCCAACCTGGAAGCAGGTGTGTGTGTCGGCGGATTGATCGTACTCCTCAACTCAACATGCTGAGTGCCAAGACCGGGAACACGGCAGTTGACGCTTGTTCAATGCGAACTCCAGGCGCGCGTGGTTCTTGCTATGTGAACTGGTCGCGTGCGCCAACCATCAGCTTCAGCTCTGGTCATACTGGTACTGTACAACGGACATTTGAGTCGAAGCCCTTCTGTCTCGGTGGGACGGGAGACACCTATCGATTTCGTCACTCGAAGTGCTCAGAATCGTCGTCGGGGAACGCGAACAAGGAGCACTCGAACTTCGAACTTCCTCGCGTCCAAGTCGGAGAAGGAGGACATACTGTACCAGTCGCTACCACAGTTGTCTGCCAACCGACCGGCACTCAGTTCCACCCTCGTGTGGTCGCCTCCTCCGCTTTGGCAAGCTGCCCAACGCGTCAGTCTTCGCAAACTTTTTCCTTTCCGAAGTCCTCGCAAACTTTGCATACCGGTACACCAAGAAGTGTGAAGTACACACACAACACGATCACAGACCTCCAACGCTTGTCTCCTCCAGCGTTAGTGCTTTCAGAACCTCGCTTCGTTCGCCGTCGCCGTTGCCTGCCTCACCGCTTTCACTGTGGGATTCGTCGGATGCGGACCTCGTATCAAGCAGCAGCAAGGCCAGACAAGCATGCGAATTCAAGTTTGAACTTAGAGTTTGACAAGTTGGCCTCCACCAACCTGCAAGCAACAAGTGTGCTGGTGGTGGTGTACCAATAAAACTCAGCGCGACTGGAGCTCGTCTGCCTCCCTCCGAGCAACGTGCTGATTCCCCCGTCGTCGCGGCGTCGCGGAGCGCTTGACAAGGTCTTCGCAGTCCTGAATTTTGTAAGCAACCGACAACACGCGTGTTCGTTGACGCGCGGAAACCTTGATCGCAACGCAACACGGGCGACATGGCCGCTTTCCCTCGTGCCTTCGCTCGCCCGTCCGCGACTGACGAATTGACCAGCGAGCGACTGCTGCTCGCTTCGCAATGATCGCAGCTACGCTCTCAATATCAATACCAGCTATCTTGATTCGTACAGGAACGAAGCTCTCGATGAAAGTGGCTGCAATGTTGGGCGTGTCCGTCAGGTCGCAGGAACCGCCAGCATGTCCGATTTGAGCAACTCGAAGATCAACGACCTGGATGACGTTGATCTTGTCGAGACTCTCGCACTCGATTGTATCGAGCCAGGACAACTCCACGCCCGAGCGGCCTCGCTCTGCTCCCTCAGGACCTCGCTCTTGTAGCCCCACTTGGCTTCGGGGAACGGCCCGTGCACAAGATTTGGTAGCGCACAGTCAACTTGAGAAACACGAGCACGCAAGCTCTCAGGTGTTTGGACTGCCGCCGCCTTGCAGGCTCTCCTCCGGCGCGACTCGCCTTGCGTGAATTGGACTGGACATGGCCAACGAACGATCCGGTGCCAGGCTGGCGAGGCGACCAGCGTGCGGGGCTGTCTAGGTTGGTTTCGCAGCCGGCCACGCGCTCTCGCTCTCTCTCTCACACACACCTGTATCAAACCGCACATGTTTGCTTGTCATCATCATCAAACTCAGGTGCAATCTGTTTCTTCAGATCTTTGTTGGGCCAAACAAGAGCAGGAAAGAGACCCACACAAGGCTACAGAGATCACAAGGCTACAGAGATGCAAGCCACATTGTTGCCAGCGCCGCCGATCGTCCATCAACGGGCCGATGGATGTCCGTCCGAACAGATCGGTCGCCATCAATCCGCAACTGGACCCATCCACACGCAAGCCAAGCCAAGTCGCCGTCGCTACTGCCATCCATAAAGCGATCTTTCTTCCTTCCGTCCGCTGTCCACGACGTGCTCTCTCTTGCCCCCAGCAGCTCCAAAGACATTTTGCAACGTGAGCGTGCTGGGCACGCTGGGCAGTCAGTAGACAGTCCTTCTTCTGACTCGGAGCAACAGTGCTGACTCTTTTTCACCTTCACAGAGGAGACGGGGGTGAGTGAGGGAGTGTGCACTTCCACTTTCAATATCGCGCCTTTGTGGAGGGGATAAAGGGGGAAGGAGGAGGCGACGCCAGCTGGCTCAAGGACCAGCACCAGTGTCGCCAGCCGCGAACACGACGGCCGTTTGGTCTCTTTCTCTCTCTCACACACACACTTGAGCCACCAGCTCCGTTGGTTGTCTCCAGTCTCCAACTCGACGCCGTCAGACCGCACCCACACACACAGGTCAGCCGCCTCTTCCGCCCTCAGCGAGTGTGCGCTACCACCCACCCACAATGGCCCACCACAAGGAAGGCTCGAGCTTCTTTGTCGCCAACAGCTCGACGCGCCACGACACGCCCCCGGACGTGCAGTTCAACATGCTCGAGTCCGTCGTCGGGCAAACGCGCGACAGTTCGTTCGACGCGACGCAAAACCGCTTCGTCGCCGGCAACAAGTTTTTCAACTACCAGCAGTTTGGCGCATTACGCGACGGCGGGGGTGTCCAGCTCTTTTCGCGCGAGTACTGCGGTCTCCTCTTTGCGACCGCGGGGTCGAGTTTCACGTACTCGATTCTGCGCTACTGTATGCGGCCGACGCTCATGAACTTTCTCGGACGGTACATCTCCGAGTCGTCGGCAGTCACCGAGTGTTTACTCAGCATCCCCACGTGCATCTGTCTCTTCATGGGCCTCGTCTCGGACATTTACCCGATCGCCGGCTACCGGCGCAAGTCGTACATGGTCGTTGGCGCAGTCTTGACTGTGAGTATGCTCCTCGGCCTCATGGTCCTCTCGCTCACGTCGAACGACCTCGTGGACGACACAGGCGCCCAGAGCAACTACATTGCGTCCTTCATGCCGCTCATCATGGGCGCGACGTTCGGGACCATGTTCTCCAAGATCGCGACCGACTCGCGCGTCATTGAACTCTCCCAGCGCGAGCCGCTCACGACGCGCGGCGAGCTCCAGATCAACTACCTCATCTTCCGCGCTGTCATCGAGTGGATCGGGTCGTGGGTCACTGTCGGTCTCGTGGATTACGACCGGACAAAGAGCCAGTACCACCTCGAGTACCTCGAACCGTACCAAGTTTACCTCATCATGGCAGTGCTGAACCTCATCCCGATCCCATTCATCCTCCGCAACTGCGCGGAAACGTCCGTCCACCAAGCAGAAGCCGAAGCCCTGAGCCACATGGTCGCAGATGGCGTCATCCTCGCGCACCAGCCGCGGCTCCGGATCAGCGCCATGGACCGCATCCGAGCGTTCCTCCGCATGTGCCAGCAACGGGCCGTGTGGCAGATCGTCCTCTTCCTCACGATCCTCCTCGCAACCACGCGCTTCTACTTTAGCAGCGCCGACCGCGCGTTGCGCCAGTTTGCGACCCTCGACGCCCAAGTGAATCTCCGCAGCAGTGCGCTCAAGTCCATGGCTGCGATCGGCGTCATGGTCTGGTGGAAGCTCTCGTGGGCGAACCGGTCGTGGCGCCGGTGTATGTTCCTCGGCGTGCTCTGGCTCGTTGTGCTTGAGATTACGCGTGCGATGCTGCTGGTCCACGTCCCGTCTGTGCGCGGCCAGACGTTCTACGACGTACTGGGGGGCCTCATGGGCGTCACCGACGGTCTCATCAACATCTTCTCCTTCATTCCGGCCACAGAAATCGCAGAGAACGGCGCAGAAGGCGCGACGATTGCGCTCTTTCTGTCGTTCCGGAGCATCCTCGCAGTCGCGATGCGCACGTCGAGCGAAAAGATCTTTACAACGCCCGTGACGACGCGTGAGACGGGGAAGCTCACGATGCTCTTGTTGATTACGTATGGCGTCCACGCACTCGCGTTCCTCGGCGTCCTGTTGCTCCCGCGCCAGAAGCTCGACGCGCAGCAGCTGCGGGTCTACGGCGGCTACTCGTCCTTCGCGTGCGGCGTCCTCTTCCTCATCTATCTCCTCTCGTTCACTTACGCGATGACGCAGAACCTCACGGCCATGATCGCCATGGCGAACGGCGAAGGCGCGTAAGTGCGTATTGTGTGGGCATGCGTTGATAGGAGCCTCTATTATATAACTAAGTATACTGTCGCAGTGGTCGTTCTCCCTCTCTATCGTTGATTTTCACTCTGTATTATATTTGAAAGACGTTACGGTGCGGACCTGGTTACAGAGTGTACCCCACATTCGGGTACACAACCCAGAGCCCACTACTGTACTGCTGACAGTGGCGCTTCCACAAACGGCGCGTCGTTGGTCGGGGACTGGGTCTCGACCCCTCCGCCTGCTTTCCGCGCCTTCCTGCGCTTGTACACGAGCGTCCCCACAGTAACCGCAAGCACCGCGACGACGCAGGCAGCGATGACGAGCGGCGCCAGGAACTTGCGCGTAAAGTGGCCGTCCAGCTCCCCGTCGTACAGGTCGTGGTCGACGCCAAAGAGCGGCGCGTAGGCTGCGTACGTGTCCATGTCGTCCATATACACGTCCACTAAACCCACACAGCTCGTGTCGATGGCTGCGACGTCGCCGTCTGCGTCCACGTATAACGCCAGCAGTTCCACGGCACAGAAGCCTGGCTCAGACGAGTAGTACCCCGACTTTGGGTACACGGCGTTCAGGAGCGCACCGTGCGCTGTGTACTGGAACGTCACAAGCTCTTTCTGGGAGCCATCGAGTGCTGTCAGCAGCCGCTCAGCGTACTTGTGCGGCGTCTGGGGGTCCAGTTTGCCGCTCAGGATGAGCACACTCGCACCGTCTGGGATCGTCGCGGCCTTGTTCCAGTACTTGTCCTTCTGGTACGCGAGTGCTGGTCTAGAGCCCATCGTTGTGGCGTTCACTACCGCCGCACACGCGCTCGAGTTGTCCTTTGTGAACGCACAGTAGAGCGGCAGGAGGTCGGCGATCGGACCAGTCGTGATCGTGGCGTTCGTGAACCGAGTCGCCAGCGTGGCGATGTCCGGCGTCGGACTCTCCCACATCTCAGAGAAGACGATCAAGTAGTACTCGAGCGTCGACATGAGCGCGTCTTCTTCGCTCGCAACGGCGAGTTGCTTGCTCACCATCTTGATAAAGTGTGCGAGGACGACCTGGTCGTTCCGGTTGCAGCGCTCGAGGCGGTGGATGAGCACGGGGATGAACACGCGCGTCGTAGCGCTCATGAGGAGCTTTCCCAGTAGCATCCGCACGGCTGTCGAGGGCTTCAAGGCGGTCGGAGCAGCGCCGCTGGCAGTGAGGAACGAAGCGAACTCACGCGCGCACTTGTGCTTCGGGTCCTTCTCCACCTTGGCGAGCGTGTCTGCGAGGACACGAGCGATCGACTTGCCGCGGAACGTGGCAGCTGCAGTCGGCGCGTGGCCCTTGAGAAGCTCGAGGAAGTGGTCGCCCACTTCACCAAAGTTGACGTCCCAGTTCGACATGTACATGCCGTCCTTCGCGTCCGCACCAGACGTGGTGCTCACGCCGTCCAGGATGTACCCCACGATCTCCTTCGTGCCGAGGTGGATGAGTCGCTCGACGAGTGCGGAG
>JAASGD010000174.1:0-33293 GCA_023334115.1 Globisporangium megalacanthum
GAGGAGGATCGACGAGACGTCCAGGAACGGAACTTCACGCGCAAACGTACGCACGAGCAGCTCAGGGTACCGCTGGAGCGACCGCTCGAGCTGCACTCCGTCTGCGATCGTGACGTACACGACGGGGATCGCGACTGTCGCAGCGTCCGTCCGGTTCGCGCCCATGAGCACGTACGTGTCCCAGAGACAGCAGAGCTGGTGGCCGCCTTTCTGCACGTCCACGTCGCCAGTCAACACGCACATGTGGGACGCGCAGCGGCGGTGGCTGCTGCACACAGCGTCGTCTGTGGCCCACAGTGGGTCTGCGACTGTTGCGACGAAGCTCTCGCCACGTGAGCAGTCGTAGTCGAACGGCGGCCGCGTCACAAGCGCGTTCGCTGTGTCGTTGCGACTCCCCGAGCCGTTTCGCGCAGCTGTGATCGCTTCGAACGCCGCACGCCGTGTGCCACGCACAATGAGCCCTTTCGCGCCAGCCGCTTGGGCGTTGCGCGCTTTCTTTAGGAACGCGCAGCCGCCACGGTCCGCGACCACGAGGGTCCCACGTAGCGGCGCATGTCGCGGTGCTAGTGTTGGCGCAGGTGGCGGCAGCGTGAAGGCTGAGCAGCCGTCGTCGTCCAACAGCCGCAGCGTTTTCCAGCGCGAGTTGTGCGACTCGGGGAGTGGCACACCCCACCCGGCTGCACGCGACGGTGCGCAGAGCAGCTCTGCAAACTGCGGCTTTGCCGACGGCAGCTGGAAGCCTACACGACCAGTCGGGACCACGGCGAGCGCCGCATGCGCAGCGAGCAGCAGCAGTGGCGCCACAAGCGTCACGGACCGCATCTTCGTCTACGATGATGAATGAATGGAGATCTGGTGAACCGACGGCTCACTTTAGTGACGAGTAGTGCCGGATCCCTCATAAATAGACTGCAAATAATCTGAACTGAAAATAGACTGTTTTCTCACTGGAAATAGGGACCACAGTCCCAACAACCACGCTCACTACCCCCGACACGACACAAGCACTCCGGACGTGTCAAGAAGCCCCAGAGCATTGAGAAAGAGAGAGAGAGCGATGGACTTTGATTGCGACGACTTTGAGAGTTCAGTACAGTGCCGCGTGGCTCGCTTGACTGTGGTTGACCGAACCACCGTCTTCAGTCGTCACTAGCTGACTGTTCGTTCCTATCTCCACAGAGACGCTCAAGATCATCGTCGTGGGCAACGGCAATGTCGGCAAGACGAGCATGACGACGCGGTACGCCAAGGGCAAGTACACGGGCAACTACAAGAAAACGATCGGCGTGGACTTTATGGAGAAGAGCGTCGAGCTGCGCGACGTCGGCGAGACCGTGAACCTCATGATCTGGGACACCGCTGGCCAGGAAGAGTTCGACGCGCTCACGAGCCGGTACTACAAGGGCGCCGGTGCTGTCATCTACGTCTTCTCAACAGTCGATCGCGATTCGTTCGACGACCTCCCACGGTGGAAGCGCAAGGTGGAGGAAGAGTGCGGCCGCATCTGCCAAGTGCTCGTGCAGAACAAGATCGACCTTGTTGAGGACGCCGCCATGTCGCGTGCCGAGGTCGAGGACATGGCCGACTACATGAACATTCGGCTCTTCCGCTCGTGCGTTCAGGACAACGTGAACGTCAAGGAAGGTACGACGAGACTTGCGCTGCGTCCTCAGGCACTAGTACGATGGGTACTGGACTCACGGTATCGTGTGATGGGCGTAGTGTTCGAGCACGTCTGTCGGCAATTCCTCAAGTACGGCGGCACTGGAGGCAGCGACGACGCCTTGAGTGCGGTCGCGGACATTTCAACGCTGAGTGGGCTCGCTGTACCGAGCAAGCACCACCACCACCACCACTCGAGCTCGAAGGACTCGCACCAGGGCGAGCGAAGATCCAAACGCGACGTCTCGGACCGTAGTGAGTCGAGATCCGAGAGTCCGCCACCGCAGCGGCTGAGCCAGCAACAGCGACACAGTGGCTCCCGAGCGCCAAACGCAGCACCGTTCCCTCCGTCAGCACCTGCTTCGATCGCCACCGAGCGAGAGAACCACAGGCTCGCCGATGAGGACGAGGGCAGTGACGACGACAGCGACAGCGGGAGCGACGCTGACGATCAGCGCGACAACGACGATGTGGCGCATCGACGGTCAAGTCCGAGCGAAGACGAGCGGTGCCAGAAGAGCGCGAAAACGAGAGTTCGACGCGACACTGGTGCTCTGTTTTCCGTTCCCTCGGCAACGAAGGAGCAACGCTTGGCCGAGACCAACAAGGAAGGCGAGCACCGCCAAGATGGGTTGCGAGCCGACGGTCCGCACGCAGCCACGAGTACTCGCTTCGAGCACGGAGCCCTGGCGGAGCGAGAGGACGGGGACAGCGAAGACGACGACGTCGACACTCCAGCTACAAACGCCGTGAAGGGCGACGCAGAGAGCTACAGAGACGCCGCGAGCGACAGCACGACGAAGCCGGAGCCTCCGACAGCGACGTTCAAGCTCCAGCCGAGCAAGCGACGGACGAACGGCAAGAAGCGCCAGTCTGTGCCCGATTGCATGCTTTCGTAGGGCGTCTGCACTGCTCGCAATGAATCACACACTTGCTTGCATGAGTCGACGTTGTTGTCGTTGCTTCCACTCGACGACGTTGGCTGTCGGCTGTCGGCACTCTCAAGATGATCCGATCACTCACTCAACACTGTCGAATCAACGTTTCAAATAGCCTCCTCCTAGAGTAGCGACACCGGGATGGCGACGCTCGAAGAGCGGCTGAAGCGGGTGCTCGAGACACCGCCGCCCCGGAAGCGCGGGCAAATGTCGAAAGAGGACGTCGCGCTCGCACGACAGTTCCAGAAGCAGTTTGTGCACACGTGTCCAGCGTACAATGTCGAGACGATCTCCGACTGCGCCGAAAGCCTCGAGGCGATGCGCAGCGACATGCGAGCAGCGCGGGAGCTCCGGGAGATGCTGTGGGAAGACCACTCGACCGCAGCACTCGCGAACGCAGCGAAGCAGAGCGCGCTCACGGCGGCCAAGAAGCTCGCACAGGAGACCGCGATGCTCTCGCAGCTCAAGACGGAGCGCGACAAGTGGCTCATGGCGATCGAGCTCCGGCTCACAACGTACCTCTCGGCTAGTCTCGCGACAGTCGACAGTGCGACGCGAGCAGCGTTCTTCGCGAGTATCAACGCCTCGAACGGCCAGACGCCGCTCCATCGTGCGTGCAAGACAAACGACACTGCGCTCGTGAAGCTCCTACTGTCGTTCGGCGCACCGATCGACGCAGAGGACGAGACAGGCAAGGTACGTAATCTGCCAGGGGCTCTTTCAGGTGGCTGGGCTTGGGTACCGACCGCTCGTCTCTCTGGACCTGCAGAGCGTCTTCCACTTGTTGGCCGAGCGGAACCAGACGGAGCTCATCCGGCTCCTGCTCGACCACTTGACTGCCGACACGGCCGACGTCCTCCTCCACGCGGACCGCGCCGGCCACTCGCTTCTCCACCTCGCAGCGCTCAACGGCCGTACTGCGACACTCGACATGCTCTTGAATTGCCCGCACGCGTCGTCCGGCCTCCAAGCGCTCGTGAATGCGCAGACGACGCGCGAGCACGAGACGGCGCTCCACTTGGCGGCTCGAAGCGGCCATAGCGACTGTGTCCGGCTCCTCCTCCAGACGCCACACGTACGATCGAGTCTGCGCAACGCAAAGGGCTCGAACGCACTCCACCTTGCGCTCCACCAGACGTTCAACATCGACACACTCATCACGACGTTCACAACGTTCGGTGCCAGCGTCGACGACAGCGACGACATGTTCCAGAGCTTGGACGACGCCACGGGTCGGAACTGCCTCCACACTGCAATCATCAAGGGCTTCTGCGACGTCGCGCTGGCACTCGTGCGCGACAAGCGCGTGCAGCTCAACACAGCGACGCGCGACGGCGGGTGGAGTCCACTGCACTTGGCGGTGATGGCCGACGAAGCGCTGGTCGTGGACGCGCTGCTGGCGTCCGGGTCCATGGTCGACACAGTCGACGGCGACGGGCAGACTCCGCTGCAGCTCGCGTGCGTGGGTGGCCAGCTCCCGCTCGTGCGACGCCTGCTGGCGGCGGGTGCGAGCCCGACACACCAGAACAAACAGGCGCACAGTGCACTGCACTACCTCGCAGCGTTCTGTCGCGACCGCGTGCTCTTGGTCGACATGATGGAGCGAGGCGCAGACGTGAACGCCAAGTCGCTCAAGCTCAACACGCCGCTGCACTTTGCTGCGCTGACTGGCAACGACGTCGCTGCCCACGTGCTGCTCACGCACGGAGCGAGTGCGAGTGCGATGAACGAAGACAAGCGCAGTGTCGTGTACCTGGCCAAGAAGTGGCGGCACCGGGACGTGGAAGACCTCGTGCGGCCG
The DNA here is from genome assembly GCA_023334115.1 of Globisporangium megalacanthum. NCBI lineage: Eukaryota > Oomycota > Peronosporomycetes > Pythiales > Pythiaceae > Globisporangium > Globisporangium megalacanthum. The sequence continues at coordinate 4,402 of JAASGD010000174.1, forward strand.
CCAGAGGATCTTGGAGACAGCAGCGACGCAGCGAAACGCGGCCACGGACCGCTCGCGTCATCCGCTGGCCGGCCGAGTCGCGCGTTCGCGTCGCAGCAGCTTCAGGCGACGACAGCGACAGCGTTCGCACGGCCGACGTCCCCACTGTCGTCCCGGTCCGACGACTCGGACACCGCGTCGCACTACCACTTTGAGGACGAAGTGATCGCTGCGCCGTCGACACCGTGGCCTCCGGAGCTCTGGGACCGCCCCGAGGCGCGACTTTGCAACAACGTGGCTGACGGAGCGCAGTCCCACCCGCAGTCGTTCGTGCAGCTCCGCGACAAGTTTATGGCGCTCGCACTGACGCCACAGTCTCAACGTGTGACGCTACGTCCAGTGCCGCGCAGCGATGCCAAACAGCTCCAGTTGGCGGCGCTGGTCGCGTCTTCACCGGCGCTTCCAACGCCTTCGCGGCCCCCGATGACGCGCTTCACACGCAAGTTCCTCGCTGGCCCAGTGCGGATCCCGTGGGACATGACGGTGCCATTGCCAGCGTCACTCGGGACGCGACACAGCGACAGCAGTGGGCTCGATACGGACGCTGATGTGGTGTCCCTGCAGCGCCAGCTTAAGCCGAGCGTCGTCCCCACAAACATTGGGCGGCTTCGTGACCACTTTGCCCACGCCCAGGAGCTCAACTGGCCGCAGCACGCGCACCACAAGGCGTTTCGTAGCAGCAGTCTCAAGTACCAGGCGCCAGCGCCGTCACGATAGCCTCCCTTCCTTTTCTCACTAAGGATGGATGGACACAAGCAGGCGACAAACTCTTGTGTGTGGACGTTGTGTATTAGGATGGAAACGCGGCTCTTGCGTGATAGAGCAGAGCAGTTGAAATCGTAGAGTGGGGGCTGAAGGTCACAGCTCGAAGGATCGACCTCGTTACTGCAGGAGGCCGACGACCGACTGCCCAAAGCTGTAGAGGTAGTAGCCCGTGACGCTCGACACCACGAGCGCAAAGCTGTCTGTACAAGCGCCAAGCGACCATGTACATCGATGGAGAGTGTCAGTAATACCCGCAACCAGTCACATACACTAGACAAGAAGGGTGACGTACTGAAGATCGCCACCTCCCACCAGCTGAGCATCGTGAGCCCAAACTCAAGCTTGTACCACCGGTACTGGCGCGCGGCGTAGGCGAACATGGCAGCTGGTCAAAGAGGTCGAGACGGGGAGAGAGGGGACGCGGCTGCTGTGGGGCCACACGTGAAGCGGCGAGTGAGAACAGCGCACACGCCACCGCACAACCGGGACGCGCGTCAGCACTCGCTCGTCCGCTGCTCACCTCGTGCGTTTATTGCGAGCAAAAGGAGAATGACGGACACTTGGAAATTGACTTGAAAAAGTGAGCACCATGTCGCAGGGACGAGGTTGTCTGGCAGATAAAAGCGGTAATAAGGAATGCTTCAATTACATCCAGCTAAACAAGGTATTATAATATACAGGTTAAATAATTGAGCTTGATCTTGCGTTTACTATGTAGACTAATTGGTGAGCGAGTACAATTTAGAGGGAATGAGTTTTGCCACTTCCTGCAATCTGCTTCAACCTGGAGTGTAGTGGGACCTCGATTCGAGGACCTACTGTAAAACCCGCGATAATGGGGACCCTTCGGATTCAGTTGTGATTTTCAAAAATCATGGGATTTTTTACTCCTAAGACATTATATCCCGCTTGAAGAGCTTAACGAAACTCAGAAATTTGCTTACACCACCATACCAAATTTCATAATCAGCGAAAATGTATTTCGGTACAAAGCGTTTACATATTTGTTCATAGAGGAATATTTCAAAAAAGAGAAACAATAGGTGGTCCTCATTATCGCGGGAAATACAGTACATGAGCAGAGAGCACAAGGCGAACGTCTCTCCGAGTCTTCGATCGCCTAGTGAGTACCATACGCATTCCCCTGCTGAAAGGCAACACGCATGCAGTCTTACGAGCGCTAACTTCGCGCTGAGGTGGCTCTGGGTCACCTCCATGGACTTCAGCTCCCTCTTCGCCAGAATCGAGCTGCATGACTCTGTCGCGACAGAGGAAGGAAGGAGCCGAGAGAACTTCAGAGGAACTCAATAGGAACTGCGAATGCACAACACGAATACTCAGCAATAACATCAGAAAAGTGTAAATTCACAGTTCAATCTCTCTCTTGCTCTGTCGACAGTGCTCCCTTGAAGAACCCCAACTGGACCCCTCGCTCACTCCATGAAGCTACGAAGCTATCCCTTGGTGGACGGGTAGCGCATGCGCACGTGCTCCCACGCACGACGGAGGAGCCAGCCGTCGGCCTCCGTCACGCTCTGGGACGCACCAGCCACCATGATCATCGGCTTCATGTTCTCACGCGGCAAGTCGCCCTTCTCGTAAAAGTCCGGGAGCCCAAAGCCGTGGCCGATCTCGTGCGACACGATGATCGAGTTGGGGCCATCGAGGTTGCTCATCACGCTCGCCTCGTCCACACGCTGACCCCAGTCGCCGCCAGCACCGCCGCCCTGGCCGAGCGTCGGCCAGAGCGAGATGTCGAACGGCTTCCCAGTACACGCTTTCGTGTCGGCCGCGGCCGCAAAGTCCCGGTGCTTGTAGCACGCGTCGGGGCACATGGGGATCCCGTCTGCGTCCAGCACGCCCGAGTAAATGGGGCCGAGCGAGTTGTCGGTCCAGTCGAGCAGCGCTTTGTTGCGCACGGCCACGCCGACCATCTCGAGCTCGATCTTGGCGAACGGCCAGCAGCCGTAGCCCTCGAGCCACTTGTTCCACTGCGCGTACTGTCTCTCGAGCATGCCCTTGAACTTGGACGCTGACGCTTTCGTGAGCTTGTTGGTCGAGTCCCACCGGACGCAGTAGCTCAGCTTCCCGTTGTTCACCATGAGCTGGTCAAAGATAAAGTTGTTGAAGTTGAAGTGCGGCTTCATCCGCTTCTCCCAGATCCAGTCCACGTCCTCTTTGCTAATGTATCCGGACGTTGGGTCGCTCGTGACGCAATTGCCGGTCCCGGCTCTCGTCGAGTTCGTCCCGGTAGCGGCACCAGCAGCTGCACCAGCTGCTGCACCGGCGGCGACGCCACCAGCTCCGGATGCCGGCTTTGGCGTGACTTTCGGCGTCTTTGCCGCGGGCTTTGGGGTCTTGGTCGGCTTTGGCGTCTTTGTCTTCTTTGGCTTCTTCGTCGTCGCCGGCGCCGGTGTCGTCGCTTCAAACGCCGAGGCGCTCAGCTCTCGCGCATGCGACTGGAGAGCTGGCGGCGCCCTGGCCGCCTGCACGCTGGATACCGACGCGGCAGTGAGCGCGGTGGCGTAGAACACCGCGAGCGCGAGCGCAAGGAGCAGGTGGTTGCGTTTCCAGATCGAGGCGAGCATTGGAGCTGCTGGGGGCGAATTGGGAAATGAAGGAGGCTCAAGCAAGCAGGCTCACATCCTCCGACGCGAGCTGTAAGTTAATGTGTGCTCATGGAGCACGCCGAAACGACGCGATGCGATGATGGCCATGTGGAGTTGGGGAAGTCGAGTGGTGAGGAATTGGGATTTTCGAGGAGTCAGCACGGTCCAACTCGGTGCGTCAAAGGATTTGATTTGGTTGTCCTCTCCAATTGTGGCTTTGCAAGTTGCAGTGGCGAGCGCAATAACCGCGCAGCGTAAATTTTATTGCCTCCTAAAGTCGATCGTTTCAAACTGTTTCCTAATTTATTGGGCCTTTATCTTATCATTACCTTGTGAAAGCGATACACCACAATCGTTTAGTTTACCCGCTCACCCGTGCAGTGGTTTTTCGGTAACTCATGCCACCCAGATCTTGAGATTTGGGGGAGACACACCTTCAGATCATGGGCGATCATTGGAACCAGACGGCATCTCTCTCTCTCTTTGAGTTCTTCCTCTCTCTTTCTCGTCGACTCTCAACTTGCATTCGCGCTTCCTAACGACAATTGATGACCAATGCGGACGTCGTACGGTACCGCCAGAGCCAGTGAACAGCACTTCCGGTTCCCGAACTCCGCATGGGTGGGTGCAACAGGCAACAACTGGTGAGAATCCCTGCAACGGAATACTATTCGCACCTGAACAGCTGGCCCAGGATCGCGTGTGAAAAGCTGAGCGCTATCACTGCAAGTTGGTTGTTGCTCACTTACTACAGTACTGTAGTTGCTGGCGTCTGCGTCTGCGTTCGCGCGTGCTCTTCAAGCTCGCGCTTCGCCCCTCGTCCATCAATGCGACGAAGTGCCATCACCACGGACGCCCCACGCGCCAACCTCGGTCCCAAAGGCACCAGTAAGTGACATAGACTTCCATTTGCGACAACGAAGACGACGAATCGGTGGGCGAAGCTCCGTGGATGTCCACGAGAACCGCGTCCACGTTCAAGTTCAGGGCCATGCTCGAGAAGCAGTACGCGCAGTGGAACAAGCGGCCGTTCGCCAAGATCGAGCTGATGGTGGCAGGCGCGTCCCGAGCGTGACTGACCCCAAAGGATTGGCTGACTGGTTAACACACTGACGCTCCTTCAGGTCGTCTTCTAGGAGTCGGTATGCCGGCGTTTCGCGCCTGGTTCCTCGGTCGAGTTCACTATTGTTGCTGTCACAATCTGCGCTTGGACGTACTCGAAAGCCTCCCATCGCCTGCTGAAGAGTGTGTCGACTGTGGCTGCAAGCACGAATCGCATGATCATTGGTCTCATTCTATGTGGGCCAGCCAATCAGAACGTATGCAGGAGCGTTGCGTGTGAAAACGCACCGACTTTGGTCTCGTTGCTCGTGACGTCCACGAGTCCGTCGTTGTCTGGACGCGCCTCTGGGATCCAGTCGAAGAGTCCGAGAGCGGCTGTGCGGCCATCGATGATGGCGAACTGCAGTTTCATCCAATTGTAACAATGAGTTGCCGTGTAACAATGAGCAGACCGCCATCACCTACACAATAAGCGAGTACCATATTCGACACGCACTCACGTTTGCGCTCACAATTGCGTGCGGCGCTGTCAAAGCGTACGGTTGCGGTGGCGAGAACCGCACCGGGATATTCTGCCGCAAGACAAGCATTCCCACAAAAGTTACAAATTCCATCAATTGTGACACAGTCGAGACTCACCAACCCTCCCGACTCGCACGCGCTCGTACAGCTGCCTTGAGTGCTGAGAGCAGCCACGACGGACTCGTCGCGGACTCTGTGATGATTAGCACGTCCACGCCGCGCTTCTTGACGCCGACCACGACCTCGAGAAACTGCCCACGAAGCAGCCTGGTGAGTCACGTACTGTACACGCCCCACTAAGTACGAACCACACCACACCCGCCACAAACTGACGCACTGTCTGGCACGTGAACACGCGCATGGAGAGCCGGAGCGTCCGCTTCGCACTACGAAACAACCGCTCGAGCTTCGCGAGGGACACGCCGCCGTCCCGGAAGAGCAGCACGCCGTCAAAGGCCTCGGCAGTCGCCTCTGCGTACTCGTGCAGCACTCGGCGCACAGTCGCTTCCGACACTGCGAGGCCGAATTCGCTGCGTACGAACGCAGTGAGCTGGCGCGGGTTCTTCGCGTCAGCTGCTGCTGCGCTCGGCGCCTGCTTGTGCTCATCTGCCCATGCGCGGATGCGCGCGAGCGCCGTGTCGGTCAACACGGGCGGGCGGCCTTTCCCACGCACGAGTGGCGGCGTGGACGCGTCGCGAAGCGCCTGTTCGCGCAGCCGCTTGACGTTCGTGGACAGCGTACTGCGCGCCACGCCGAGCACACGCGCCGCGTCGCTCTTGCTCGCACCGCCTGCTACTAAGCGCAGCGCCATGTCGCGCTCGGCCGGTGTCATCATCTTGTAGATGCGCTTGCTGCCGGTAGCAGAGTCTGTCAGTGGCTCGGGAGCTGGCGCTGGAGCGGCCACCTGGTGCTCGGCCGCCTCTGGCTTCTCTTCCTGCGAGGTGCTTGTCATGATTGACTGACGTTGAAATTGCGAATTTGACCATAGTCCACCACGCCCTCCCTCGTTTTCGTCACTATCGTAATATCGTTCCAGATGACAAAGGTGCTGTTGCTCAAAGCCGCGGATGCCGCTTACGCCGCTGCGTTCGAGCAGCGTGGACTGGCACCGCACTTTGCGGACGTCCTGGCGTTCGAATGGGTGAACGAAGACGCTGCAGTCGCTGCGGTGGCCCACCTTGAGCGCTTCAGCGCGCTCCTCGTCACGAGTCCACGCGGGGCGAGCGCGGTGACGCGTGCGCTCGAACAGCTCCGCGTCGGGTCTCTGGACGGCGCGGAGCGCTACGAGCAGGCGCTCGAGCGGCTGCGTGCGCTGCCAGTGTACTCTGTGGGCCGCGCGACGTCGCGGCCGCTCGAGGCGCTCGGTGTGACGTGTCGAGGGGACGAGTGCGGGTCCGCCGAAGCGCTCGCGGAGTGGCTTCATCAGGTGGGCGAGCTCCCGCCTGCGAGCGCCACCCTTCCCATGCTCTTTGCGTGTGGCGAGAAGCGCAGTACGGTACTGCCCGAGAACTTCCGCACGCGCGGACTCCCGCTTCAGGAGCTCGTGGTCTACCGGTCCATTGCACTCGAGACGGTGCAGCTGCCGCCCGAGTGCGCCGAGCCGCAGTGGGTCGTGTTCTTTAGCCCCAGCGGACTGAAGGCGGTCGTAAATGCGGACGTGCCGTGGGCCCACGTGCGCAAGGCGGCGATCGGTGCGTTGTTTAGTGGTTTAGTGGTCGATGGGATGCAGTGGTTCTTGCTGTTCCGGTGGTGCTCACACATTCACTCTCGCTCGCAGGCAACACGACAGCAGCCGCGTTGCGCGCACACGCAAGAGCGACAGGGCTTTCACACTGGGAACCGGACGTTGTGGCGCCTCAGCCGACTGGAGAAGCGCTCGCAGCTGCAATTGCGGCGTTTGAACTCGCCACCGTCTCCCACAGAGTCGGTTCCTAGCGAGAGGCCCAGTGTGCCATGGATACAGAGTCAATGTCAACTGTCCAAGGACGACAATCACTCTCTTTTTGAAAGACGCACAGATTGATTCACAAACAGATCTGTGCGATCCCCGATTAGAATCTGCTCGTGATTGACGCTCGGGTGACTGTTGCGTACAGTATGTGTCCGTCACTTAACTGCGGCCTCGAGCTCCTGTCTCGTTCGTGCTTCTGCGCACCACCTCTGGCGCTTTCAATGCCCAACCCTCTCAATCCGTCGGGTGTCTATTCGTCGTCCTTCTTGGCTTTCGGCTGCGCGAGGCGCTTGAGCTCCTGCGTCCATACACACACAGTCCACATGTGAGTCAACCTGAACCGCGTGGTCAGTTCGAAGCTGCCCAGCGCACTCAGGAGCACAGCACGCACCACGGCGCCCTCTCGTCGCGCATTCCAGTCCGCCAGCGGACCGGCTACCAGCTGCGACGCGGCCACGATAAGTCCGCCCGCGAGCACGAAGCGCGCGATGCCGTTCATGCCTCCTGGAAACCGGTGTTCAGTGCTCTTGTTGTTCCGGAAATGGCGGCCACACAAAGTCCGAGTCAAAAGTCGGGAAGGGGGAACCTCGCCACTACTACCGTATTTCCTGCATTAAGTCCGATCACCACCACAAACTTCGACATGATTCTTCATTCAGACGCCCTCAACTATGGCGATGACAACCGTCGACGCTGCCGCGCATCCTCGCAGGAAGCTCTTCGTGTTTGGCTTGGGCTTCACGGGCGTCCGCGCAGCGCTCGCCTTCCACCGCCGCGGGTTCGCAGTCGCAGGCACCACGCGCTCGCGCGAGTCGACCGCGCAGCTCGCAGCGCAGCATCCCTCCGTCTTCCACTCGTCCTCATCTTCAGACGCCTCGAATGACAATGTGTTTGTGTTTGACGGCGCACAGTGGGACCCACGCAACCACTTGAGTGCCGAGCAGGCGCTCGCAGGCACGACCCACGTCATCATTTCAGTCCCGACTGGCCGCACAGAGGGCCAAGAAGACCCCGTGCTCTTCGCCCTCGGCACGCAGCTGGTCGCGAGCGTCCGGGACTCGCTCCAGTGGCTCGCGTACCTCTCCACGATCGGCGTGTACGGCGAGACGCACGGCGTCGCAGTGGACGAGAGCGCGCCTGTCGGCTCGGCCGTCCAACGGAGCCGCATGCGCATCACCGCCGAGCAGCTCTGGCTCGACACGGGGCTCCCGACGCACATCTTCCGCATCGCTGGCATCTACGGCCCTGGCCGCGGGACGCTCACAAAAGTGCGCAGCGGCTCGGCCACACGCATCCACTTGCCTGGCCGCGTCTTTAACCGCGTGCACGTCGACGACATTGTGAACATCCTCTTGGCGTCCGTCGCCCAGCCGAACGCCGGGGCGATCTACAACGTGTGCGACGACACGCCAGCGCCAGCGGACGAAGTGACGGCGTACGCGTGCGAGCTCCTCGGCGTGCCGGTGGTGCCGAGCCAGTCGTGGGACGAGGTGGAAGCCACGATGAGTGCGATGGCCAAGACGTTCTACGCGGAGAGCAAAGTAACCAAGAACGACCGGATCAAGCACGAACTCGGCGTCGAGCTCTTGTACCCGTCGTATCGGGAAGGGCTCTTGGCGCAGCTGCTGGAAGAAGAGGAGGAGGGAGGAGACGCGGCCGTAGACGACAGGCTGGCCAAGACAAAGCCACCACTTGTGGTGCTCGTGAACATTGGCTCGCTCCGGCCCGAGCCGTACGTGGACCTGCGCCAGCTCAGCTTCCGCTTGAGCCGCGCGCTTCGCCTGCCTGTCGTGCCGTGCAGCTTCCGCTTCTCGTCCCGGATCGACGCCGCGAAGCTCCACGGACTCGCGGCGCAGACGTTCGAGAGTGTCGTCCGCACACACTTGGCGACGCGACAGGCAGCCACACGCAGCAGCGAGGTGGTCGTGGTCCTGCCGCTCTTTGTCGGCAACAGCAGCACGCTCACCGAGTTCCTCCCCGACGTGCTGCGCTCGTGCTGGGACGCGGCTGTCGCGGCCGACGCTGGGCGAAACCTGTCGCTCGCTGTCCGACTGGGCAGCTGCCTTGTCGACACGACGACGCCGACAGACGATCGCGTGGCGAGGATCCTGCAGGAGAAAGTCGTGGCACTGACAGCGGACGTGCCGCGCCGAGCCGACGTCGCAGTGCTCGTGCTTGACCACGGGACGCCGAACCGCGCAGTGCACGACGCGCGCGAGCTGGTCGGCACCCAGTTGCGTGCGCGTCTAGGCGACAGCGTCCGCGTCGTGGGCACGAGCTGCATGGAGCGTCGCGACGGCTCCGAGTTCGACTTTAACGACCCGCTCCTCGGCGTCGCGCTCGAGTACTACGGGATCACGGCCGGTGTCGTCGTGGTCGCGCTCTTGTTCCTGTCGCAAGGCCGTCACGCTGGTGCCGACGGCGACATTGAGCACATCTTGGCGGGCGTGCGCGCAAAGCACCCAGGCGTCGACATTCGCGTGACGGAGCCGCTTGGGACGCACGAGCTCCTCTCGGAGATCCTACAGGACCGGTACTACGCTGCACATAAGAAGCCGACTGCTGACTTTGAGCTCCCAGCCCCGTCGACGACGAGCGAGTAGAACGACAGAAAGAGAACGACAGAAAGCGACAGAGAGAGAGTGACAGAATGACAGTCACGAGGCGGCCGTTGCCTTGAGCCGTCGAGCGATGCGCTGTACCTCGGCTTGCATGGCGGCGGGCAGTTCGCCCTGTCGCTTGCACGCCGTGTCGACTGCTTGGACAAGCACGACGCTGTCGGACTCGGCGCGCACGAGTTGGTTCCGGAGTGTCGCGTTGTCGGCGCGCAATATACTACTGCTCTCGCCATTCCCGCCCGTGTCCGTGTTGTCATCGTCGTCATTGTCGTCGTTGTCGCGCCGTGAGAGTCGCAGTTGTCGCGTCGTCGCGTCAGGAGCGAGCAGCAGGCTCTGGAGCCCTTTCGCGCGCTGCTGGCGGCGGTAGCGTGCGAACTCAGCGGCCACAGCGTCGGCGTCTCGCGTCCGCTCCTTGAGCTCCCGCTCTTTGGCTTCGACAAGCGCCTTGAGCTTGCTCATCTTGGCGCGCCACGCTGTAACCTGGCTCGACACGTCCGCCTCGTTGCGTTTGTGTGCGTCCAGCCGCTCCCGTACGCGCTCTAGGGTCCGTTCAGTCTGCGCCTTGTCGGCTGCGAGCGTGTCGCAGGCGGAGCGTGCACACTGGAGCTCGTCGGCGAGCGCTCGCGTGCGACGCTCGAGCGCGACCACGTACTTGCGCCAGTTCCGGTGCTGCTTGAAGAGCTTGGTGAACATGTCGGGCGTGCGAGCGCGCACACGGTCAGAGCTGCCCCGGGCGGTTTCAAACAGAATCTGTTCGACTAGTGTGTGCGTCACACGCATAGCCAGGCACACACTGTGAGCCTTTCGAGTGGCTGCTAAGAGTGGGTGGGTGTGTGCGATGATTCACGAACTAACTCGCGTACCATACAAGCAGCAGAGTCGGCTGAAGAGCTGGGCCTGAAGGACGAGGGACGACGACTCGGACGCCGACAGGAGCGAGACCAGGACCGCTACCTGCAGCACACCGTACGCAGATCCTGTATCGCTCTCGAACGAAATGACGTGAGGGCTTAGCGTGAGGGATACAAGGGAGGGGGATCAGGCAGTCCCACGCACCGTCGGGAGCGAGCAGTGCGGACGAGAAGAGCGTGATCCGGGACTTGGAAACGGCAGCGCTGGTTCTGAGTGACGACGTCTCGTGGCGCAGATTCGCGACCACGAATTGGTCCACGAGCGCGTGGAACCGCGGGTCGGCGCTGACGTCATCCACGAGCACACTCGCGCAGCTCGCGAGCGTGTACCCAGCAATGCCGAGCGACGCTGGCACTTGGAGCACTTTCGCGTCCTCTCGCTGGGTCCAGAGCTCGTTGCTGCTCGGGTCGTGCAAGAAGAGGATCGCTGGATGGACAGGAAGGCCGCTAGTCAGCCAGTCAAATTGCCAGCCACACAGAGACGACTAGTCCTCACCACCGCCGACTGACGCACCTGAGCTCCCGTGCAGCTGCTGTGGGAACACGCTTGCGATCGTAGCAAAGAGCTCGTTCGTGCTCGTGACCGTCGCGAGGTGCCGGAAGAGCGCGCGGAGCCCTGGGAGGCAGGTGTTGACGACAGATCGCTCGTCCACCGCGGTCTCTATAGCTGCAGCAGCGGCTCGTGCGCTCTCTGCCTGGTGCGTCTCAAGCTGCGCAGTCTGGAGCGCCTGTGCGGCCTCGAGAGTCTCGATCCGACGCTGCCACTGACGCATCTGCTGCCTCGACGACTCGCGTCGGCACCGCGAGAAGAAGCGGCGGAACGCGTGCAGCCGTACAGTGTACGCGCGCCAGCTCCACGTCGCCAGTCGCAGTCGCGCACAGTGAACGCGACAGGCGCGTGCGTCGTGGTCGACAGCGGCTGTGAGCAGCGCCAGGCGCTTCGCAGTCTCTGCAGCCATGCTGTGCTTGCGGAGGACGTGGAACGCGCCTCGCACTGTCCATCGCCGCTGGGCGCCGTGTGCGTTCAGCACACCACAGAGTCGCACGAGCCGCGTCAACGTACGAATCGCAGCGCCATAGTGCCGCGTCCACGCGTCAAAGACCGTGCGCACACGCCGCATCGCCACGCGCTGCCGCACTCGCTCGAGTCTCGCCACCATGCGTGTTGTCGTCTGCCAGCGCTGAAACCCCCGCGCTCGCTGCTTATGTCGCAGCCACCGCGCCAGTCTCTCGAGCGCACGTGAGCAGCGCTGAAGCACCTCACAGCGCGTCTTCCAGCGAGCAAATGCCGCGAGCAGCGCTCGGGAGACGCTCGTCACGCGCACCAACCGAACGACAGCGCGGGCTCGCAAGAGCGTGTCGTGGTGACGCTCACTCGTTCGCGTCGCGTCGGCACTGGCGGTCGCGAGCAGCGCCTCCAAGACGCTGACCTCCTCGCTTCGAGTGAGTACCGCACTCTGCGCATCGTGGACGCGCTCCGTCGCCGCCTCGAGCTGTCGATGAACAGCGTCCAGTTCGCGTGCGTGCGCTGCTGTCGTCGCACGCAAGCCGTCCAACGTACGCTCAAGGAGGCGCTTGTTCCATGCCGCTATCGCTAGTCGTAGAAGACGCCGCTCAAGGTTCCTGCTCAGCACCGCGACGTGCGTCCGTTGTGCCTGTCGACAGTGGACCTCGTGCTGCCACGCGGCGTACACAGCGCTCAACCAGCGCTGGCACTTAGACGCGAACCGCTCGTCGGCTTGTGTGCGCGCTGTTTGCTTCGCCATGGTACGTGCGCGCCAGGAGCTGATCACGCGCGCGAGCGTCCCCACCTGTCGCCCCATGATGAACGCGACGATGCGTCGTTGCGTCTCGTTCTCACTCGTCTCGCTGCGCTTCGTCGCTGCGTTCACCCGCTGCCACATATCGACAGCGTCACGTAGGCGGAGTCGACGCGCGAGTGCGTCCAAGCGTGGTGTACACGTTCGCACCATCTGGTGGAGTGCGATGGCAGCGCACCACCGTTGAAACGCTCGGTCAAGCGACCGCGTGGCTCGTCGCTCAGCTGCCGTACAGAGTCGGTGCTTTAGCTGTCGTTGGTCGTGCGTGCGCGTCCGCCACGCAAGCAAGTGGCTGCGCTGGCTCGCGTGGTCACGTCGCTCTCGCTGGATGGCTGCGAGTCGCCGTCGACACTCAGCGTCCGCTCGTGTCGCTTGCCAGCGAGCGACGCACGCACGCAGTCGCTTGGTGCGCGCGTCGCGTGCGAGTCGCTGCGCCAACCGCACGACAAACTGCGTCTCACCCACGTAGCGCTGCCAGGCGCTTACGTAGCGCATGAGGATCCGCTCACGCGCCAGCGTCTGGATCGTGTCGTCCTGACGCTCGTTCGCCTCTGTCGTCTTTGCCAGCGCGTCACCTACAACTGTCGACGCCCGCGCCAGCTGCGACGCCTCCTCTCTGCTCTCGACAAGGTCGCGCTCGAGGCGTGCGTGGCTGCGTCGGAGCGTGTCGATCTCTTGTCGCCGGCAGCGCTCGTTCTCTGCTTTCCAGCGTCCAAACGCGTATGTGTGCACCTGACGAAGCAGCTTCTCCACGAGTCGCTGGACTCGCCGCCGCTGCTCGCAGACACACGCAGCGTTGACTCGGAGACAATCGACTCCAATGCGGAGAAGATGCGTCGCCCACATTGTACAGAGCCGCGCCCCAGCTGCCCGACACTGTCGCAGGCGCCGCACACGCGCTCTCCAAGCTGCGAACGCCTCACGAGTCGAGCAGCGCGTCCAGCTGGTGCGTACTCGCGACTGGATGGACGCGAGCAGTCTCTTGCGCTCTGTGAGTCGCTGCTGCTGACTGGCTGCCGCCCACGTAGCGAACCGCTCGTGGATGTGACGACGCACTGCCGGCAGCCAGACGCGCTTGACTATGCGCCTCACGAGGACGCACTGGTGGGTCTCACGTTGCCACGCACGCACCACGTCGTAGAGCACCAGCTGACGCCGTTTCTCCTGACAGCGAGAGCGCAAGTGGTGTACACTCCGCGTCGTCTCTGTCACTTGACGCCACATAACGAAACAGAGACGAACACTGTGCTGGTCCGCGAACGATCTCAGCATTCGCATTGTCGTGCCGAACAGCGCACGCTGCTGCCGTCGGCACCTCCAAGCGTGGAACGCGACAACGACACGACGCTGTTGCACGCGACAGGCAACCGCCAGGACGCGCTTCGAGGTGCTGACGTGCCTCGCCCAGCCCTGGAAGCTGTGACGCTGGAGTCGTGCGCGTGTCTGTCGCGTCGTGAGCTGCACGACAGCGTTTGCAAGCGTCTGCTGTCGCCGTGCGTTTGCTTCTCGCGTCTGCTGCGCTCGCTCGAGGTCCGACTGTAGCTCTCGCGACGACGCGTTCGTGGCGGCCAGTCGGCTCTCGTGCGCAGCGTGCAGCTCGGAGATCTCACGCTGGAGACGGGCGACGACGCTGGCGTGTGCGTCCTGGAGGTGGACAAGCGCTTCGAGCTGCGTCGTTCGCAGGAGCTCTGTCTGCCACGTCGTCCACGCACGCGTCAGCGACGCGGTGCGGAGGCGTCGGAGCCACCGACTAACGAGCGTTCGCTGGCGTCTTCGGTCGCTTCCGAAGCGTTGCCAGGCGTGGAGAACTGTCGCGAGTACTGTGGTGCGCCAGCGGCAGCGTGTCGTCGCGACCAGCTGCTTACGGGTCGTGAGGTGTTGTACAAAATGCTGCCAGTGAAGCAGGCAGCTCCGTAGGACCCTCGCGTCGGCCTTGACGCGTTCGAAGCGGAACTCCCACTCTCGCTGCAGTGCGACCTGCGTCTCTGCTACTGCGGCAGCTGCAGCCGTGGCGACACGCTCTCTCCACTTCCGAAAGGCCGTCGCTTGCTGGCACGCCACGACTGTTGTCAGCATCGTCTCGAGGCGGGTGCGTATCTCGTGACGACGCACTCGGAAGGCCCGCCAGCGTGTAAAGCAGACGCCCGTGTGCTTGTATGTGCGAAGCCGCAGGACGTTCCGGATCGTCTCTGCGCGCGCGTGCTGGTCGTCGCAGAGCTTTCGCCACGCGCTGAAGCACTGGAGCACACTGCGCCGCCGCATCCGGGCGATTATGTGAGCCACAGCGTGCGTGACACGTCGTCGGGACTCCGTTGTGACGCGCCACTGGACGACCGCTCGTCGAGTTCTCTTGGCTGCAAGCTGCGTCTGGACGCTTGCCGTACGCGTCCGCAGCACACGATAAGCTGTCGCAGCTGCTGTCCACGCCGCCATTGTGCGCTGCGCCAGCTGCCGCCGGTTCTGCTTGGCAAAGAAGCTGTCGATGCGGTCGACCAGCGCGGTCGCGATCGCGTGCTTCGTAGAGACACGGGCTGTCGCAGTGCGCTGTTCGTACGCGACCTGCGCGACGAGCTCTGCGTTCTCGCGCTCCGCCACCGCCAGTCGCTTCACGGCGCCCTCGACGTCCGACTGCAGCGCTGTGACGTCCCGGCTCCGACTCGCGAGCTGCTCGGTTAGGTCCGCGACAGTGTCGTGTAGGAAGACCCGTGCCATCCACCGTCGCCAGCGCGTCCGCTTCCAGTGCGTCGTGAGCACGCGCTCCAAGCACTTGAGGCCCTGTCGACGCGACGTTCGCGTCTGGGCATCGCTCTTCCACGTGCGGAAGAACGCACGTAGTCGGCGCTGTGTCGACTGGCGACAGAACGTCGACACCGCCGTCCGAGTGTGTTGTTTGCGTTGCGTGTGCGCTCGCCACGCGAGAAACGAACGGCGAGTGGCGTTCGCGACGCTCTTGGCGAACGCCCGGGCCGCTTGTTGGTTCCGTCGCTGCTTGGCGGTCGCTCGGAGGTGGTTCTCGAGCGACTGGCGCGTCTGTTGTTCGTGTTCCTGTACCTTTTCGTACGCGTTCGTCGCTCTCCACTGCGTCCACACAGCCGTGACCTGCCGTACGTACCACTGCTGGAGGACGTCCACTACTGTCTTCTGTCGACGTCGGTGCTTGTCCATCTCGAGCGTCTGAACGTGCGCCTGGAGCGTCGCCACCCTTGTCTGCTGTTCCTGTTGGACGCGGCTGGAGAGCTGCTGGAGCTTGGTGTAGCGCAGCCCCAGCTCGTCTTTCTCTTGCACAACGGCTTCGAGCGATTCCTGTAGCGTCCGGATGGCGAGCCCCACGCGCTTGTCGCTGTTCGGGTCGAGCGTGTAGCGCTGTTCGTACTTAGCCGCGAGCTCGGTGAGCTGCGCGTCGAGTTCGCGCACGCGCACTTCACTGTGCTGCCGCTGCTGCGCGAGCGCAAGCTGCGCGCGCTCGTTCTCTGTGCGCAGCAGTGCGATTTCGCGCAGCAGCTCGGCGGCGTCCGAGGCGACAGCGTCCGTGCAGCTGTCGGTACATTTGCTGTCGCTGGCAGTGAGGAGCTCGCGCTTGTGCTGTGTGAGTTCTGTCACTTGTGCTTGGAGCGCGTCATTCTCGTGCTGCAGTGCCACGTACGCGTCGTAGAGCGACATGACACACATTGCGGACTTCCAGTTCGCAGTCAACTCGCCGCTGGAGGGCGACGGTGGCGACACCAGCGGCGCCTCACGCATCGCGCCTTTGAAAGATCAGCACGTCGTTTGACGTTCCTTCTTCACTAAAGTACGAAATCACAAAAGGTTGATTGAAAAGCGACGCAAATCAAATCCCTCGTTTTCTTCGCCATTTCGAGATGCAAGTCAACGGTGGCGGTGGTGCCGACAATGGGGACGAGCGTGCGCTTCGGCGGCGTCGCCAGCTCCCGCCACAGCCACCCGAAACACCGCCCGCGCAGTCTCCAGCCGAGTTTGCGCACGCGCAGTTCCGGCGCCGCAACCGCTTGGAAAAGCGCTTGGAGGAATTGCAACAGGACGTCGCGAGTCTCACGCTCAAGCTGCGGAGCAATAGCACCACGCGGAGCCACTCGACGCTCGAGCCGCACGCACTGGCGGACACGAGGGCGGAAGGAGAAGCGAATCAGGCGCGCTACAAAAGCGCTGTCCACAGCAGCCACCGACAAGCGCTTGACGCGTTCAAAACGCCGTCGCCGGCGGTCAAGAGCAGCCGGAAGCCCCGCTCGCGGTCGAGTGCGTACTTATTGCGGGATGGACGAACCTTAGCAAGGTGTTGTATTTATTTACTTGGCGTACTTACGTGGTCTCCAGATGGAAGCGAACTCTCGACAACGCCCACAAAAGGGCGGAGCTGGAGCCACACGAGCGTGAACACCATGCGGGAGCTGCACAAAGTGACGACGGAGCGCGACCAGCTCCGGTTCGAGCTCGACAAGGTACAGTTGGTTCCGATGATGCCGTTAAGTTCGCTCGGCAATGAGGTCATTTGTAACTCACTGTATTGTCACATTTTCCGTCGGGTATGTGACCGACCAGACGAAGCGGACGCTCGCGTCGACTGAGCGAAAGTACGACGAAGCAGCGAAAGCCCGCGAAGCCCTCGAGCGTCTGAAAGCCCATTGTGAGTCGCTCCAGGAGTCGCTCGACTTGTCCGAGAAAATCCGCGTCCGACAGAAGAAGCTTTTGCACCAGCTCCAGCTCAACCAGCACCAACACCAGCACCAGGAACAACAACCCCCAGCACGCACGAGACTCTCGACGCCGCCTCCCATCAAGCGAGCGACTGGACGAGCGTCGACTGTGCGTGAAACGACGACGACGGCGACGAACGCGACGCTGTCGGGGGTGCGACACGGTGCTAAGTACGCGCGTGCGGACGACGCCATCGTCCGTACTTACCACAATACGAGCCGCCAGCGACGCGACAACGACACCAGCGACAACGACAACATTCTCGATGCGCTTGTCAACCGACAGGTCGCGAGTGCCGCTGCCACGCAAAGCCCGACTCCGAACGCCCACGTGGCGTACACGTACGCGGACTTTGACCGCCTGCTCGAGAAAGTGCACTCGCCACACCCGTACACGGCCCAAGGAGCGCCGCCTGTGGCGTTCAACAGCAAACCGCACCAACCAAACGGACGCATTCTCCGCCGTCCGACGTCCGCAACGACCTCCCGGCCGCGGGCCAAGTCCCAGGGCCCACCTGCGACGCGCTCCAGAGGCGCTTCTGCCTCTGTTTGGGCACCCGCAGCGGCGGCTCCACACCCCTCGAAGCAGAGGAGAAATCACCACTTTCTCGCTCCCACGCAAGCGAGTCTCCAGCGCGTCCAGGCACGTCGGCCAGACGAGCCGCGCCGGCCATTCATCTGAGCTCCCGGTGGTCATCGCCGTACTCTGGCGAAATCGGTGTAGAATTTCGTGGCGGGACATGTGGACATTTGTAACTGAAGTAACCGCGACCTTGTTCCAAATTGGCCCCATGCCAACACCAAATAGTGCCACGTCCGTCATGAGCTCCCTCGACGTGCTCGTGGAGAAAACGTACCAAGCGCTGCTCACGGTCGTCCAGACGACTGCGCTGAGCCGGAAAGCGCTCTACCGCCCGCCGTTCACGTTCTTGCACAAGCTGCTCGTTGAGACGCTCGGCGACTATGACATCTTTACGCCCCAGCAGCTCGAGTTCGCCCAACTCGTGACAAAAGAGGATAAAGTGGGTCTCTCGCATTCCTGCGTGAATTGAAGACGAGCAGAGTGGCTACTAACATCTTCATGGCTGTACGATGCACCGGCAGGCCGCGTTCCTAACGCGCGCGCTCGCATTCGTGACGTTCGCCATGGCAGCGATCAACAACAAGCGCATCTCGTGCCTCTTGCTCGTGAGTCCAGTCAAGGTGCTCGCTGGCGTCGCCGTGGACGACACGCACGAGTTCCTCCTGCAGCTCTGCGACGTGTGCAAGTCCCCCGACCAGGACGCGAAAGACGCCGCCGCGCAGGACGTTGTCGGCAAAGGCGACGCGCAGCTGTACACGACCGGCGTGTCGTTCCGCAAAGGCCTCTTGCTCATCCAAGCCGTCGTGCGGTCGTTCATTCAGCGGCGGGCGCGGAAGAAGAAGGCGCTGCAGAGTCGCGCCCAGACGACCGCCGTGGTGGTCGCGAGTCCCACATCGTCGCTGTCGATGGCGCCGCACACGCGGTTCCTGAAAGAACTCGCGGACGGACGCGTCTACGACGGCGTCATCCGTGAAGTGAACGCCAAGATCTACGTGCTCGGGTACGAACAAGACCCCGTCGCGCGTGACGAAGTCGGTAGGTCACCGTGTCAGTCGATCGCTGCACTGTCGCCATCTCGAGTGGCTAACAACAGTGTTCTCGGCTCTTGTCGCCCTTGTCGTCGTCTAAAGACGAGATCGAGATGAAGATCATCATGGAGGAATCGCAGCGGCTGACGCTCCAACGCGAGCGCATGACTGCGAAATCCACGTCAGCAGACGACGCCGACATCTCGCTCACAGGTCTCCCCGACCTGTCGTTTCCGCTGCTGGAGCTCGCATCGCAGTCGCAGCTGTCGGGGAAGCCCAAGCTGACCAAGCGCGCGTCGTCGCGCGACACGACGACCCTGACGCCCAAGCGTGTGAAACCCACACTGTCGCGCTCGTTTTCGCAGCGGAGCCAGCTCGACGCGAATCTGTCGACGTCGCGGGTCCGAGAAGAGGACTACGAGGTTGCACCCGAGCAGCGAGATGTGGCAGCGTCACCACCAGACTCGAGACTACTGCTCAGCAATCGGTCACTGGTCCTTCCTACTGCTGGAGACGACACAGCGACAGAGCGCGCACGGTCTCGGATAGAGCCTGAAACAGGAAGCCCCCACCCTGACACCACCAGTGTGCAGCCGTGGCAAGCGTCTCTAAAGAAGCTGTTGGCTACTGGGCAACAGGAAGCTGCGCTCACGGCCGCAGGGAAGAGCGGAGGGCGGAACACCAAGGCGCTCGAGTCGTTGACTTCCCGGCCTCTGTCGAACAACGCGTACGTGTCTGTCGACCATGGTCGTTGTGCTGGACGGACAGACCGACTCACTCACGTATACTCTGTGCGTAGCTTCCAGACTCCTCCTCACGTGCTGACGTTCCCGAAGCTGTCGATCCCTGGCACCAAGACGCTCACTCCCATGCCACAGACAGCCAAGAAGCGCCTGTCGTTCCACACGACACCTGCGCCGTCGCCCTTGCGCTCAGGAACGAAAGTGTTGGGGCGAAGCAAGAGCCAGCAGCTGCCGCCGCCGACGACAAGTCGCGGACGCGGACCGCTTAGTTCATCTGGACCGACAAGTACTACGACAGGCGACTACCGGAAAGTGTCGGCGCATGGAATCGACACGAGTGTGCTGGACGCCGCGTTCACTGGGACGTACCAAACGACCGACCAGAAGACGCACGAGAAGCTCACGCTCTTCCGTGAGATCGTCCGGCGCATCGACGGGTACATGAAGCGCAAGCACTTGCGCGTGATCGACCTCTTCCGCTTCTGCGACGCCGACGGGAACGGCAGCATCTCCCCACAAGAGATGATCGACACGCTGTCGCAGATGGAGATCCAGCTCGCGCCGGAGCAAGCGCACGACTTCATCACGTACATTGACAAGGACGGGAACGGGTCGATCGACATTGACGAGTTCGAAGAGCTCGTGCGGGTCGCGCGACGAAGCGAAGCCCAGCGCGAGCAGCTCCGGAAAGAGCTGAGCCACCACGCGAAGAAGAGCGGGACCGAGAGCAAGCAGCAGCCGGGTGGCAAGTTCAGCGCGGTCGCGAAGCACCGACAGCGTCTCTGCGACGCGTTCAAGGCGGCGGCGGACGGGAGCGACGGGGCGGCGCTGAGTCCGTCGCAGGTGCGCTCGCTGCTGCTGCGGATGGACCTCCCGGGCGTCGACGACGCGCTCGTCAACACGCTCATCCAGCGCGCTGTCGCTGTCCGAGGCCCCGTGTCGCCTGTCGCCCACTCGCGCCCGTCGTCGTCGTCGTCAACGTTGTCATCCCACGCCTATCCGCCAACACTGTCGGCTGCTACGATGCTGTCCGCACCGACAGCATCTGTGACGGCGGCGCTGTCGACAGCAGCTGTGCCTGTCGGCGTCGTGTCCTTGCACCAGTTTTGCAAGAGCTTGGACGAGCTTGAGTGGGGCAAGCGCGCGAACCGGTTCCTCGACCAGTCGTGGCTCGCGCAGTTCGACGCGCAGATGGAGCGTGCGGTCCGCGAGTTTGAGCTCCTGTGACCACCGACCGCCGCCAAGCACCTACCGAAGAATCCGAACCCGAACCAGACAAGGAAGCGACAAGACCACACCGACACGCAAGCAACGCAACCGGAAAACACCTGCGTGCGCTGGTGGTGTACTGACTGACGTGGCTGACGAATCCATCCATGGAGTCGACGCCTTCACAGCATGCGCTTCGCTTTCGACCGGTGTTTGGGGCAGAACGCCCGGAGCTGCCCGCCTTCGCTCATAAACATGTCGTAGTCGCCCTTGCTCTCGCGGCCGCAGAGCGGGTGGAAGTGCGTCCCGCAGGTCGCTCGGAAGCACTTGATGCAGCCGTCCTGCTCGCTGCAGATCGCGCACGTCGAGCCCTTCATGTCGTGCACTGCCTCGGCGACGTGCTTGATGCCGCTCATGCGCTCCACGTCGGCAAACTGGACGCCAGGGGCCCACAGGGCGCACACGACGTGGGCCCACTCGCCCTCGGACGTTCGCTTGAACGCACAGCTTGGCTGCTTCAGCGGACACAGCGCACATGGCTGGGACATACAAATTGGAGAGTGAGTGCCGTCAGCCTGGAGTGGCGAGAGCGTCACGAACCAAGAGGGACATGGCGACAACGCACCAGTTCGTTTGTTGGCACGGACGCATCCGTGCACGCGTCGCAGTGCCACGGTGAATCGCCTTCTGGCACCGTCTCGATCCCGTAGCAGTACTGCAACCACAATGTCCACGTCCAGACAAACCGTGAGACGACAGACACCAGGCGACAGAGGAGCACTGCTCGCTCAAAGCCGACAGAAGGGAATCGCACCCCCCCCTCCACACTCGCACGTACCTTGTGGACCGCCACGTCGCACTTCTCGCACTGGACGATCGGGTCGTCGACGTACCCCTGGTCGCTGAAGCACACGCGACACCACATCTCCGAGTCGATTGACGGAGCAGCGACCGAGTCCTTCCGGCTCTTGCGCCCGCGCTTCTTCGCAGGTGCTCGCCGCCGCTTCTTTTGCGGCGTGTCTTCGTCCTCGTCGTCGTCCTCTTCGTCGTCCTCTTCGTCGTCGTCGTCCTCGTCGTCCTCGTCGTCTTCCTCGTCCTCGTCGTCCTCATCGACACGCTTCACCGACGTTTCTGGCGCCGAGTCGTCGGAATCGCTCGACGCGTTCGCGTTCGCGTTCTCTTTCGCCACAGCGGCTGCCGTACTCGCATCGACAGTCGACAGTGTCGCTGTCAACAGGCCGCCAACCACTGGCAGCTTCTTCAAGACCCTCCGTCGGCTGCTCTCAAACTTGTAGATCGTAAACAGCTCCGACTCGGCCGTGCGCTTCAGCCGAATCCGAATCCCTGACGCCGTTTCGTTCGCTTTCCGCGTGATCTTCTTTGGTTTCTTCACCTCGTCGTCGTCGCCGTCGCCGTCGTTGTCGCTCCCAAACGCTGCTTTCTTCCCACGCTTCGGTCCATTCGCCTTTGCTTTCCGCCGTCCACGCACACCGCCTTTCTTCACCAGCAGCGCCGCTTCTTTCTTCCCGTCCAGCAGGTCCAAGTACATGAGTTCGCTCTCGGCTTCCTGGTTCCGACGGCGCTTGGGCCGCTCAATCACGTCGAGCCACTCGGCCGCCACGTCGCGCACATTCACGCTCCCCTTCACGACCGGGCCGGTCACTTTGAGCTCGACCAGGATCGACATGACTTGGTCTGCGTCTGCGAGCGAACCGCCGCGTTGCCGCTCCTTCACGACTGCGCGTGCGAGTTCGCGCAACTCGGTCAAGAACGCCTTGATCTCGTCTGTCGACGCCGCCGAGAGCCACCCTTCGTGCACTTTCGTCATGAGGAGCTGGACAGGCTTCGGTCCCAGCACTTTCTCCCAAAACTGGTCGTCGTTAAAGTCGATCGTACTGTCGGCAGTCTCGGACGTGAACGTCGCTTTCGAGAACGAGAGCGCATTCGACTGCGACACGGCCGCTTTCGGTCCGTCGTCGTTGGTGCCGTCAGCGGCAGATGCGGCGCCACTGTCGACGCTCTCGCCGCGGGTCGGGTCGTACCGAATCGTCCGACTCGACGACAAGAGCTGGTCAATGTCGAGCTCGTTGATCGCACGGTTCTCGGGGTCGAGCTCGTCGTCTTCGCCCATGATCGCGTACGCGCCATATCGGATCATCATCTCCACCTTCTCCCGGTCGAGCGACATGAGCGACAAGAGGTTGCTGCTGTCGCCGTCTTCGCCGTCAAACTCGTTCCGGACGCCGCCGGTTTCAAACACGGCGTGGTGCATCCCGAGCTTCTTGGACGCAATGTCAAACATCTGCGCTTCGTATGTCTTCTTCGTCACCAAGCGGTAGATGTTCACCGACTGCGTCTGGCCGATCCGGTGGCACCGCGCGACGGCTTGCAAGTCGTTCTGCGGGTTCCAGTCGCTGTCAAAGAGAATCACGACCGACGCAGCGATCAAGTTGATCCCCACACCACCGGCGCGTGTGCTCAGCAAGAACGCGAACGTGTCCGAGTCGGGCGTGTTGAAGCGGTCGATCGCCGCTTGGCGCGAGTTCCCACGCACCGAGCCGTCAAGGCGCTCAATGCCGTACCCACGGAGCTGGCACAGGTCTTCGATAATGTCGAGCATGATCTTGAACTGCGAGAAGATGAGAATCTTCTTCCGCTCCGCGTGGAACTTGGTCATGAGCTTGTCGAGTAGCACGGTCTTCCCGCTCGCTTGGATCAAGATCTTCGTGCGCTGCTGGTCGTCAAAGCGCGCACACTCCTTCTCTTCGACACCACGGATCAAGAACGGGTGGTTGCAGCACTTGCGCAGTTCCATCTCGACGTTCACGAGGTTCGCAACGGTCCCAGTCGCGCCCATGTTGAGAAACGACCGGTTCCGCTCAAAGATCGCGCGGTAGTACTTCTTCTGGAGCGTCGTGAGCTCGACGTCAATGATCGTCTCTTCTTTCGGCGGAATGCTCTTCTCCACGTCTTCTTTCACACGCCGGAGCATGTACGGACGGAGCTGTTCGTGCAGCCGTGCGACTTGCTCGGCCGTGTTCAAGTCACCGTACTCGTCGTAGAACTCTTGCTGGCTCGGGAACTTGGCGGGTTCGATAAAGTTCAAGAGACACCAGAGCTCAAACACGCCGTTCTGGAGCGGTGTGCCGGTCATGAGGAGACACGAGTCCCAGTGGAAGTGGCTGAGCGACTGCAGGAGCTTCGCTTCGCGGTTCTTGAGCTTGTGTGCTTCGTCAATCACAATGTACCGCCACTGGATCGCGTCCAAGTACTCGGCGTCCATCATGAGCGTCTGATACGACGTCACGAGCACGTTGAACTTGTAGATCCCGCGCTTCTTGTACACGTCGGACGCGTAGTGGAACTCGTGCTCACGGATGAACGCGCGGATGTCGGCGCCGCCTTCCGAGTCGTGGTACACGACGCAGTTCATCGACGTCCACGTCTCAATCTCGCGCTTCCAGTTCCCGAGCGTCGCGAGCGGTGCGACGACGAGGAACGGACCGCGAATGTGCTCGCGCTGGCGCAAGTGTTCGAGGATCGCAGTCGCTTGGACGGTCTTCCCGAGCCCCATCTCGTCTGCTAGGATGCAGTTCCGGCGGTTGTACCAGCAAAAGACGAGCCAGTTGAGCCCTTCGAGCTGGTACGGCCGGAGTGTGTTCTGGCTGTTGTACGCTGGAGACTCTTGGTACTTGGCCCACGTGGTGGCGTTCGGCCGCTCGTCGCTGAACATAGCGGGGTGTGCGCCGTTGAGGATCGGCGGGTGGTTATAGCGGTGGAACGCAGCGATCTTGCGGTCGTCCGTGAGCTCGTCCTCCCACTCCCACGAGCAGTCGACGTAGCTGAGGTCGCGCCACTTGACGAGGTACTTCTTCCCGTGCTTCATCACAGGCGCGGGAGCGTTCTCGCCATGGTTGTCGAACGGGTTCACAGTCGCCGGTTCGTCCACTTCCTTCATCGCGAGGATTCTGTCCACTTCGACGTACGCGTCGCTAAAGTACGCGCTGTAGTCCTTCTCTTCGCCCACCACGACGTTCTCGCGCGCGACTTCGACGGTCCGGCTGTTCTTCTGCACGTACCGCCGCATGCGCATGATCGAGTGGTGCCCAAAGCGCTCAATGTCGTTCACGTTCAGCCAGCTCACGTGCAAGTACGACACGTCCTTCCACTTGATCAGGAACTGCATTGTCACTTCGGACGCGTCCTTGTCCGCTTTGAAGAACCGGACGCTGATGATCTTGTCGATCTGCGGGCCTTTCCGTGTCTCGAGCTTCTTGGCCTTGTGCGCGGGCTTCTCTTCGTCGCTGTAGGCAAAGTCCGACTCGTTCTCTTCCTTCACGTACGACTTCTTTGCCTTCCCTGCGTTGCGTCCCGACCGACGCGTCGGCTTGACTTCTTTCACTGGCGCTGCTGTTATCGCAGTCGCAGTCGAGTGCTCGTCCGAGTGGCTCTCATCTTCGTCGTCTTCGTCCGAAGCCTGGTTCTTCTTCTTCCCACGCACTTTCCTTGTCTTCTTCTTCACTGGCTTCGTGACTGTGTGCGCAGTGAACGTCTTCCGCTTCTTCGGATCCACTGTCGGCTGGATAATGTGGTTGTGCGCTGTCGTCCGCAGGGCGCGACTGAGCAGGTCGGGCGGGATCGACGAGTTCGTTGACGAGTACTTGAACACCATGATCTGCGCACGGAGCTGCTCTTTCTGCTCGGTTGTGAACGCCACACGCAGCTCTGGCCGTCGAGCGGGTCGCTGGAGCGGCTTCACGTCGCGCACTGTTGACACAGCGACGGAGATCCCTGGGTGCTGGCGGCCGCCAGCATTCGCAGCCGACAGGTTGCCCGCTGGGTTCATAAACTTGATCGCGCTGTTCCCGTACGTCTGGTGGATGTACCGGTTGTACGCCAGGGCGGCTTCTTTCTCGCTCGGGTACACGCCGAGGCGTCGAATGCCGCCGCCGTCCACGTGCAACTCGGCCGCCCACTGGCCGGGCGCAATATACCGCACGCCCATCTCCCACATCCCGACTGTGAAGAGCTCGGGGTTGTCAAAGCCTGTCATGGACGTCCGGAGGCCACTCCGGTAGCCGTTCGCATCGGGTGTCCGGCCGAGGAGTCCGACGCCCCCTGGACGGCGAAAGCGCAACAAGACTGGACGCAGCGACTTGAGCCGCGACACGACGCGCGCAAAGTCGTCTTGCGTCAGCACCGGGTACCCGTCGACTGCGACGAGCTCGTCGCCAACGCTGATCATCCCGCTCGCCTCGGCTGGCCCAATGATCCCGCCTTCGGGGCGTCGGAAGCTCGTGACTGTGACCGAGCCCATGCGCACGCTCATGTTCATACAGAGTCCGATCGAGCCTTTCTGCAGCAGCACTTCGTACTCGTCTGGCTGGTACGCGTCCTTCCACCCGTGCGCGCCAGTGTCGCTAGCGACAGTCGCCCGGAGCACGTCGACCGCCATCGCAGTCGCTTGCGCCGAAGTTGTCACGTTCTTGGCGTACGACAGCATCCGACCGAGACTCGTGCGTTCGACGGCATACACGGTCTCGTCTACTGGCTGTGCGAGCAGCGTCCCGGCTGCGAACGGCGGCGGCGGCAGCCCTGGATCTGCCGTGTTCGGTGGCTACCAACAAGACCAAAGCGTCCGCTCAGTGTCAGTCTCTGCCCACGTACGAGCCAAGTAACCAGCCACCACCAACAACCACGCCAGCAACCGAGCAACGACAGAGTCAGTCGTACGGTACGCACCCTGCTCCCGTCCACAGCGGGTCGTGTCGGCAGTGGCGGCTCTGCTGGCGCCCCGCTGCTGCTTCCAGCTCCCCCTCCTCCTCCTTCGTCTCCTCTTGTACCGCCCGTCTGGTTACTGTGCCAACTTGGCGCAGTCGTCCCTTGGCTAGCCCCACCTGCGCCACTGTGGCGGCTGTTGGTGGGCGCCGCACTGCTGTCCCACGCGTCCTGAAAGCCGGCGTCGTCGCTAGTCGGTGCGGCCGGCGCAGTGTCGTGCGCCGTGTTGTAGAACGACGGCGAGTGCGTCGGCTGGTGGAACAGACGGGCTGTGGGCACTGGGAGCGCTGCTGGTGACACGGACGCACTGTCGCCAGTCGACGGGCTCGTGACAGCTGCGCGCGGGTCTCCGTGCAGCGGCCGAATCGGCGTCGGCACGGGCGCGACAAAGTTTGACGACGCGTACGGGAACTGCATGCGGTGGCGTGGAGACGCCGCTGTCGCTGTTGTCGCGCCCATGCTGATGCTGCTACCAGCAGACGGGAAGCTCGGGAACATGGGGTGGGCGCTGTTGGGCGCGCGGCTCGTCGCAGTCAGCGGCGCCTCGTTCTCTACTGGTACGTGTGCGCCTTCGTCTTCCTCCTTTTCTCGCTTTGGAAGCAGCGCATCTGCTGCCTCCTCTTCCTGCGGCTGTGACCGCTCGTTTGATTCGTAACGCGCCTCTCCACCGCTTTGCGGCTCGAGTGCGTGGGATTGCGGCAGTGGGGACGCAGTCCTCGTCCCAGTCGTGATGGCTGCAGCCGCGTGCGTGTCGGGGAGACCATCACTCCCTCCACTACTGTTGCCTGTAGTGTTGGATCCGTTCATTGCAGCGTCGTCGTCGTGACGTTCGCTGTGGTTACTGTAGTGGCTGATCACGCTGGCGTCACGCGCGTCACGAGCGTCACGTGGGGAGCTAGGGGGCGGCGCTTCTTCTCCGTCCGAGACCTCGTGGTCGCCGCGCATTTTTCCGATTCAAAAGAGGCAAAACGTTTTGAAAAAAACAGGAAGCGAAAGACACGCAATAAACAGATTCTAACGTTCAGGCTAGTGAACTCTATTTAAAATGGATTTTACTTTTGAATAGATAAGTAAGTTATGATGTCTCACAATTCTTACAGCAGATACAGCAGCTGTAGCAACAGAATGAGAATGTAGGATGAAACGGAGAAATGTATATCACTAGCAATCAAGTCATAGTAGATTGGAGACGAAAATGTGGACTTGGTTATAAATACTAGAATACATTTCGAGTTGGTGAGCGATCATTTTTGTGCTGCGAAAACTGGAATCTGCAGGAGTTTGTGGATGCAGCTTTTCTTGGCAACGCAGCTCTAATTTCGCAACTTGAAGAGTGCAACCAGCAGCTGTGCTGGCAGTCGTCACTTCCAAGCGAGAACATGCGCCCGTTGTCTATGAGACTAGCAAGTGCACTGGATCTCTTTTTCTCTCTCAAACCCCAAAACGCTCCAGATCGACATTACAACGCGTAAAGCAGCAGCTAAACGTCTTCCTCCTTCGTAGATCGTCGCAACAGCTTTGTCGAGTTCCCAAGTCCCTACCACTTGACAGATAACATTCGAGAAGGGCTGTAAGACAGCTGCAGTCGGACACGGAGGGTTTCTACTGTACAATACTTCAGTGTCCGCACTGTTGTTGGTCCCGTCATCAACGCGTGCTTCAAACTGAACTTTCAATCCCGTGTTCTTTCGTTGGTCGCACCAGCGAGTTATGATCGTCGACCACCATGATATGATGCTGTGCATCCATTATCCACTTGTGACGTCAATGAACGCGACCACGTCACGTCCCCACGTGACGACTAGCAAGTCACTGGCCCCTCTTTGCAAGCCAGGACGTCAAGAACGTGTCGTTGTTGGCGCTCTTGGCGCTCGGTGTCCGTTGTCGATACGGTGCTCACCCGACCGACCACCGAACAAAAAAGAGATGCGCCAGCACCTTCGCTGTTCGAACACGCTGACGTCGCCGTGAAATCGCGTCGTCTCCCTTGCCCCCATCTCAGGACTGCGGCTTCTGCTGGAGTGTACGAGTGAGTGTACGCGTGTACATCCACTCGACGAGCGACGATGCACGTCGCAGCTTCGGCTTCGGTGCACACTGAATCAGAGCGACCAAAATCACCAACGCGTCCACTCACATGTACCGACAACCGTACACTTGCCAACTTGACTGACTTCGCTCGGTACGATTCTTTCCCATCTTATCTTCTCGTTTGTCAGTCTGGATGTGGGTGCAAGAGTGTGTTGGAGAAGGAAAGGCTGTTTCTCGCTGCCAAGATGTGTTCTGTTGGCTCCGTTCGACTGAACGTAAACCGGTACCGCTCGCCCAAGACGGCGAGTGTCTTGATGATGGCGAGGACTGCTCAAGTTGAAGTTGGCTTCTTTTGAATTTGATACAGTAATACAGGCGTCCCTTGACTAACGAAGGTTGACCTGCCGATAAGTTTTTACAGACCAAAACAGTATGAAAGAATTGTATCTTACAGGCAATGACTGAATAATGAAACCAAGTCGTCTCGTCGTCTCAAAACATTATTGATTCC